>VUQI01025193.1:0-10023 GCA_015106735.1 Paratilapia polleni | reverse complement strand
GTCCATCAAGGTGTGGATGAAGGACCACCAGATCAAGACCTTGTCATGGCCAGCCCAATCTCCAGACCTGAACCCCATTGAAAACCTCTGGAATGTGATCAAGAGGAAGATGGATGGTCACAAGCCATCAAACAAAGCTGAGCTGCTTGAATTCTTGCACCAGGAATGGCATAAAGTCACCCAACAGCAATGTGAAAGACTGGTGGAGAGCATGCCAAGACGCATGAAAGCTGTGATTGCAAATCAGGGTTATTCCACCAAATATTGATTTCTGAACACTTCCTAAGTTAAAACATTAGTAATGTGTTGTTTAAAAATGAATATGAACTTGTTTTTTTGCATTATTTGAGGTCTGAAAACTCGATGTGTATGACCACTGCCTGCTCCAATTAAAGATTTGGATGTCAGGTTTTTAATCTTTCTGCCTGTCCTGTGTTTTCTCCCTTTTCCCCATGATGATGAGTACTCAATGCATTAAATGTGATGTGATTGGGGAGGGAGTCCAGCAGTACTTTGGGGTGTGGCTAAGTGGGCAGCCTGGGGTGGCACTGCCCTCCTTCAAATTCATTTGGCCCTTGATTGTGTTGTCATATGAATGCAACCATGGGTGAAAATTATAGTGGGGACAAGGGGTTCTGATCACCTTTCTCTGGGAAAAAAACAAAACACAAAACAAACAGTGTTGTCCTTTGCAATGCATCATTTGGGCCTGAGCACTGACGGCATGGCGAATTTTAATATGTTGCCATGAAACACAAAATTGAACCAAACGTCACATGTTAAGAGTCCTGGCCTGAACTACATGTACATCTACATGCCAATATTCAGCAATAGTTAGAGCGCCACCTAGAGGGAACAGGAAATGTCATGTTTCATACTTTCATGTTACTCCTCCCTGCTTGTTGTCCACATCCACCTCAAAAGTGGTCTGAATAAACTTCAGACTCTGATGATGCTTTAGTGTGAAAATTGTAAGTTTTCAATGAACTGAGCGCCCTGGCAGCAAGGCGAATCACCATTAAACTGGAAAGTGTTGGGGGGGCGGGCTTGAAAAGTATTGAAACTTGGCACACACCTCTGGTGCAGTGAAAAATAGTTCTATAGCGCCACCTACAATATTTCAGTGAAGCAGCCCTGGCTATGTTTCCTCTATGAGACTCTGTAGCCCCATGTGATATCCCAAGCCTCTGGAGTCATAGCCTAGAGATTTAATCAGGTCAAGTTCATATTTGGTCAGACACCAGCAAAGCTAAATTGTGAAGCTTTTGAGCTTTTGTTAAAGGGCGTGTTTGTAGCACTGCGGCAAAATTCAATGTTTCACCTCAGCACATGAAATTGATTTAACTCAAATGTACATTGTCCAGGCTGCCCCAAACCTCACATGGCTGATCAGAGTCCGAGTCTGAAGACATCTACGAGTCAATATTTAGTCACAGTCATAACACCACCTAGTGGCAACAGAAAATCAGCACCGGGCAATAAACATCATCCGATGTACGCAAAACTTTCGTTCCAGGTTCTACAGCAACATGGTGTATAATTAGCAGGTGTTCTTGAAAGCCACCTAAGTAACTAATTCGTGCAACAGCCAATTAGAATCCAAGGCTTAAGATATCCATGTGACTGCAGGAAACGCCTCAACATGCGCCAAGGTTCGAGGGCCCTCATCACTGCTTGCAGCTTTAATTGTAAATTTAACTATATAATGTTAAATAATATAATAATATACACTGAAAATTCTCATGCTAATTAAAGATGCAAAACAGCCCCAAAAATAGACACCCCCTCTTATGCCTTACAGTGGTTTGGTCCGGTCCCTACCACTCCCTAACTCCTTCACTTTGCATTGTTCTTTGCTTCCACCACTCAATAGTAGTAGTAGTAGTAGTAACAGATATGTATGGTTCTAACCAGACTGCATTTTGTTAGCTCCATTATCTCGCAGTTACATTTCCTGCTTCGATATTAGGAAAGGAGATGCAGTCAAATCACTACGTGATGGGGGGGTTAAATGTCATTGATTTTGACTCGATGAACGGCATGTTGAAAATAAAATGGCTCCGTAATTTCTCCCCATAATTACCCTATTTGGAATAGCAGGTGCATTTTGTTTAAAAGAAGATCTTTCTGCCTTTGTGATTGGTTGGAGAGAGGTGCCTGGTCAGTTTTGCACCTTATGGACTGTGGGAGTCTACTAGCGTTTCATGAATTCACTAACAAATTTAATATAAATTTTACAAAAATAGCTTGCAGTGGTTGTCAGGGTAATCCCAAAAGCTTGGATAAATATGGTCAAAGGTGCATGTATGTACCAGGTGTTAAAGTCTACTGATACTTCACATTAATGGACTAAATTTCACAGACAGACGGCATACCAACCGTAGTCTAAGGGACCCCCTTACAACTGTTTTTTTCCCTCTACCATTACAAAGGAAACTGTTGTGTCAAAAATTAAAAATGAAGATCAAATTTACTCTGTAGTTAAACTCTGAAACGATTGCTAAATGTAGTCAGAAAAATACACAAAAACCACTGGAGATGCAGCTTCAAATTGCAGAAAATAGTTTATTGAAGGCAGATTTCAATAAACTCAGAGCTCAGACAAAAATCAGCAAAAATAGACGAAGGGGGTTAAGCCTTAGAAAAACAAATCAGACACCATCGAAGACGAAAAAAGCCCCGAGCTTTCGGGTGTTCTTAATTTATAGAGGGTGGTCTACTATGCCCACCTATACGGTGAATTTCCACTCATGATTTCACCCCTGGCAGGTGTTCAGCTCCAAAAACCAGTATTCTCCAGTTGTGTGTTTACCACTTTCAGGTGGATCACTCAGACCTGTAGGATGTATCATTTTCCTTATCAAAACATTCCCCTTTGAAGCACCTCGGCTCTCCCACGTCCACGTCCAATTAGCTAAGGGACCGTCCTTTTCCCATCCAATTAGTTCCTGCACTAGCTCCCTTGGACGGTGTCCACACACACACACACACACACACACATACAGATCACTCCACAGGTGCAGATGCTTAAAAACATGTGGATCACTTGTGCTCTGAATATTCCTGTGTGTAGTGAGATGAGTACATTACCTTTAAATGAGTGAGACATTATATATAAGACCTAAAATAAAGTGTCCTATAGTGCTAATCAGTATTTATCAGTGTTTACTATAAGCTTAAGCTGGCTTTGAATACTCCAGTGTTCATTACTTTCCAGTGCTTACTTTTGGTATAACATAATCCAATAAACGTACAGATTAATTAATGATTATTGAATATACAGTAACTATACTTCTCATAGTATGCAATGTGAATAAACAGTAGTTATACTCTTCTCAATATGCAATGCTGCATAGGTCAAAGGTCAAAGTGGTTTTATGAAAAGAAATATCCAACAAAATGTATGATGGATGATCACCTCAGTGATGTGACTATCAGAACTAGATACCTCTCTCTGCCAGTCTCTCCAAAGGCCCAAGAGACATGCCTTAAAATTGTTCCCAAGACAACGCTTTAACATAAATAAAAATAATTCTTTATTCTGCGATTCAGATATCAAAACATTGGATCGCCTATTTTTATGGATGTATTAATGTGGGATATTTTTGGGACCTGTTTCAAAAATGGATTTCAGAAAAAAGATTCAAATCTGATTTTTAAAAAAAACTTGATTTCAACAAAATGAAATAAGGCGTGATATTGAAGGACCTGAAAACTTAATCTTTATACAACTGTTTAATTGTATTTAGCAAAGAGTTTATTCGTAGATGCAGATTACAGAACGTTAAACCACTGTTTCCAGTTTTTATGAATGATCTGTCCAAGTTTAAAAAGTCATTGAAATATGTAAAAACCAGTCAATTAATACTTAGAAAACTCTCTATTCATAGCTATCTGAATAGACCTCTGTTTCTTTCCTGTTTATTTATGTTTTATGTAACTATGTTACTTGATTTATGCCTAATTACTATTTTTGTTAATATATTAATGTAATTTACTAATTGTACTTTCTTACCTGTACAAATGCTGCCCATGTGCTCAGTCCTTTCTGTAATTAAGTACTATGTTTTTGTTAATGTTGTAGTTTTTAATGGCCAGTTTTCAGCTGCTGCTTCAGGGTTGCCATGTCCTCTTCTGCGTGTTTCTCCACAATTAAAATCATAATAACTTGCTGAATTTCCAGCCAGTTTTCAGGTGGTTTGCTTTGGTTTTTCATTTCTGAAAGAGTGTCACCCTATTAATTAAAAAAAAACAAAAAAACACCCCTGGTGGCCACTGTTTCCAGTCTGTTTCCGGCTATTGATGAGAGAACCCATAAGACTTTTCCTCTAAAGAAAGATGTACATTTAAATTCACTTTAGAAGACATCTGCATTGTGCATGTTGCACACATTGCCTTGAATAGTGCTGTAATTGCCATGTATAGTTTGCTTTAGAGTGTTCTTTGCTCGCCATGTTAAATCTCCCTCCTTGTCTGTAATATCTAACCCATCGCCTCCTCCTCCTCCTCTTCCTTCTGTGAATGTTATGCATCATTGCTGGGAAACATATCTCGTGTGTCCTTGCAGCTCTCAGCCCTCAGACTTTTCATTTCCATTTCCATGCATCCCGCTGCCCTCTGGGGAAGGACCTTGTTATCTTTTAAAGCCGGCGTGGAGGACGACGCGCAAACCCACGTACTTAGAGGTGGACACACATTCAGACCACGAGGCTGTTCCGCCTATTTCACCACTTTTATCACAGTTCTTTTATGATTTCTGTGTTGACCTTTAGTTTTCAGGACCGGTCGCACATTTGCATTTAGATATTCAGAATATGGCTGAACTGTACTGTCAACAGTGAATTAATCTGGACACTGGATGCTCCTGCAGTGGGCTAGGGTGCGTTTCTGTTCATGGAATTAAACAGGGTCCAGTGAATTCTGCAGTAAATGGACGATGAAGGGTGGTGTTTCAAGGTTTTGCCTTGAGTTCATTTTATGAATGGTGCTCTAAATTAAAGGCTATACTCGTGAAAAAAAAAAAAAGTCTGTCTGTTTTGGTCACTATTACACAAAAAAACATGCAGAAAACGTTGCCAAGAAATCAAAAGCTACATCAACCTCTTAATCTGTCCAGTGGTCTGTAAGCCAATTAAGCATTTTCTTTTCTTCTATTTTTCTGTACTATTCTTCTAATAGGTGAAGTCATTTTCTCTTCAAATGTCTAGCCTTTTGTTTTTTTTCCAGATTTGATCAGTTTCCCGGAATAACAAAAGTAGATTTTTCCGTAAACACTGTACTTTACGTGACACACACCAATGGGCATTGTGCGTATCCTCAACTTCTAACAAACATGTTAAAAGCATTTTCTCCCTCATGAATCACGTTCAAAATCCATTTCTGTTGGTTAGAACTTCCTTTATCTTCAGCGTTCCTCGCAATCACAGGTAAATTGCAAATAATTTAAATGACATCACATCATAATTTCAAAAACCAGTCCCAAAATGAAAGACGTGAATTGCTGCACATTTCTGTTCCTGGACCTTCTATAACAGGAGAGATTGTTTATAACAATGCTTTATGTTAGCCTGTTATCAATTATAGTTACCTTGGTAACTAGATCAGGACTACTACGCATTACCTTCGTCCACTTCATGTAATGCTAAGGATGCGCTCATTGTGAAATGAATGTGCATACAGTTTAGAACGAGCAGAAATCTTTCTGAAACACAGTGGAGCCATTAAGGTCCCCGGTTTACGACTAAAATGAATGAATTTGTCACTGAAGTGAACAGGTGACACATCCTAAATAAGACATAAAGACATAAAAGACAGAAGTATCAACTCGCTGCACTCTGAGTCATCTTGCACCAGGCAAACACAAAAATGGACAGAAGGGCAAATTGTGGCCTGTATGTGTGTTTATTCAGCAGTTAAATGAGTTAAAAGTTGAGCAGAGTTAATATAAAGCAGTACCGACTGCTTCAGATCTTCACTCAGTTATATTCCAGTATATGTAACTGTCACCTGGGGCTTTTTGTGTTTTCCTTCACATAACAATGTGTTAGCTTAAAATGATGCATAAAAATGAAGTAAAGTGCGTGATACTCAAAGCTTCCTTGGGAGGAAGCATCCGCAGACCCACTGCTGCATGCACTCTCCACTCATGGCTACAGGCATGACAGTCTGCGGAAAGGTAAAGAGAGGACTCAATGTTAATGACATGCAAAACAAGCATATAAATGCACGGAGAGTGTAAGAGGTCCCCCAGCAGCCTGAGCTTATAGCTACATAACTAAGGGAAGGTTCAGGGTCACCTGATCCAGCCCTAACTATAAGCGTTATCAAAAGGGAAGGTTTGAAGCCTGATCTTGAAAGTAGAGAGGGTGTCTGTCTGAAGTCTCTGCCTCCCGAAAGAAAAAAAAGCATGCTCCAGAGTTTGTAAAAATCTCCCACTGTGTCTTTCCCTTCAGTTAAAAAAGACCTGAAACATGTAAACCTCCAAATTGCACATTCCTCAGTACAGTAGTGACCAAAACATATAAAATGATGAATAAAACATCTGACCAGAAGCTGAATGTTCGATCAGATCATCAGATCCATTTGTGTAGGTTGGGGGATTTTAGCTCAGATCGATGTATGCCGGAGTGTCTGAGAGCACACGGATCCTTTTGTTGACTCAAAAAACAAACAAACAAACAAAAAAAAGAAAAACAACAGCAGCAAAAAAACAAACAAACAAAAAAAAAAACAACAGCAGCAAAAAAAACCCCACTTCTTTCTTGCTTGCTCTCTTTTTCTCTGCCTTTCATCTTTCATCTGGGCTCTGAGTATTGATTGAGTGAGCAGGGAGTCATTGACATCAAACCTGGCCACTGTCTTTTATTCCTTCCAGTTTCATTGAAACCAGGATTTACAGGTTCTCTACTCATCAGGTTGCCAGGCTGCAACACAGGATATCCTTCAAAAAGGTCAGATTATCTATTATACATGTCAGAAAATGTGAGAGAGAGTTTTTATTGTCAGAGGCACCAATGGGCATTTTTTAAGAATGAAACTTCAACTACAGCGAGTGAGGTTTTTGAGGTTGAATCCTTGACTGGATCAGGTATTGAATCTTCTTTTTAGTAGGGCATTTAATCAGTATCATACAGCAGGCTATGATCAAACAGTAGCAGTAAACTTGACCACTCTTTTTTTGCATATTTATACACCAGATTGTTTCATTTTACTTCCAGTGTCTCCCACGCTTGAGCTGCTTTTCTCTTGGCCTAGGACATTCTGAGAAAAGAGAGTCTTAATCTGAAAGGTTTCACTTCTTACATAAATGTTAAAAAATGTTAAAGTAAAAACAGGACAAAGCTTCTGAACTTCTCCCACCTAACATTTTTTGTGTGTAATTTTTTTACTATTTCTTTCTTTAAGGATGACCTGGTCAGACTCCTCAACCACAGAAACGTGCCACCAAAGACGGCACCTAGACTGTTCATAATCTGCATGTGTGAAAAGAGAAGCCAAATGATTCAGGTGTTTTCAGTCCCATGGCCACAGGTGCATAAGATCAAGCACCTAGCCATGCAGTCTGCCTTTACAAACATTTGTGAAAGAATGGGTCGCTCTAAAGAGCTCACTGAATTCGAGCGTGGTACTGTAATAGGATGGCATCAGTTCATGGGATTTCTTCCCTCCTAGATGTTCCATGATCAACTGTAAGTGGTATCATTGCAAAGTGGAAGCATTTAGGAACCAGAGCAACTCAGCCACGAAGTGACAGACCATGTAAAGTTACAGAGCAGGGTTGCTGAGAGCTGAGGCTCATAGTGCATAAAAGTCGACAACGCTCCGCTGACTCAATAACTGCAGAGCTCCAAACCTCTGGCATTAACACCAGCACAAAAACTGTGCGCCGGGAGCTTCATGGCACAGGTATTCATGGCTAAGCAGCTCCTGTAGGTGTAATGTGTAGGTGACCAATACTTTTATCCATATAGTATACTTCTCACTTCATTTATAACCTCTGTAAACACCTTTCTGGTGGTCCGAGTCCCTATTTTCAAGTTTTCCTTAATAAAACATGATAATCTGGTAAATTATGTTCAAGTTTAGGGTACATAGACATAGAGAAAGCTTTAGGGCGTGATGATCTGTGATTGACAATTTGCTAACGTAAAGATCCATCCATCCATTTTCTACTGCTTATCCAGGTCAGCAAAAATGCCCAGACCTCCCTCTCCCCAGCGATCTCCCACAGCATCTCTTGGGGACACCAAGACATTCCCAAGTTGGCCAATAGGTATAATCTCTCCAGCATGTCCTGGGTATGCCCTGGAGTCTCTTTCTAGTTGGGCATGCCTAAAACACCTCATCCAGGAGGCATTTGGGGCATTGTAGTCAGATGCCTGTATCACCTCAACTGCTCCCTTCAATGTGGAGGAGTAGCACCTCTGCTCTGAGTCCCTCCCAAATGACTGAGCTCCGCTCTCTAAGGGAGAGCCCAGATACTCTTCAGAGGAAGCTCATTTCTGCCACTTGTATCCACAATTTTGTTCTTTTGGTCACTACCCAGAGCTCGCGACCACAGGTGAAGGTGGGAATGTAGATTGAGCAATAAATCTACAGCTTCACTTTCATGTTCTCATCAAACCCCAAGATACTTGAACTCCACTTGGGGCAGCAACTCATTCCCAACCCGGAGTGAGCACTCCACCTGTTTCTGTCTGAGAACGATGGACTCAGACTTCAAGGTGCTAATTCTCATCCCGGCCAACTTGCACTCATCTGCAAACCACTCCAGTGTAAACTGGAGGTTGTTACTCAATGAAGCCAGCAGGACCACATCATCCGCAAGAAGTAGAGATGAGATCCTGACACCACCAAACGTGACACCCTCCACCCCTCAACGGTGCCTTGAAATTCTGTCCAAAACAGTTAAGAACAGAACTGGTGACAAAGGGCAGCCCTGGCAGAGTCCAACACCCACCAAGAATAAGTTCAGCTTATTACCGGCACTGCAGACCAAGTGCTTGCTGTGGTTGTACAGGAAGCAAATAGTCCATACTCCTGAAACACCCCCAAAAGGACAACCTAAGGGATGCCATTGATTGCCTTCTGCTTCTAGAGGGTAAAGACCTAGTCCAGTGTCCCATGATGAAAATCGCATTGTTCCTCCTGAATCCAAGGTTCCACTAATGGGCAGTCAGTCCTCTTCAGTACCCTGGCGTAGACCTTCTCAGGGAGGCCGAGAAGTGTGATCCCCCAGAAGCTGGAACATGCGCAGATCCAGTCCTCTTTTGTTCAACTGTACTAAAGACACTCAAGGAGTGGGCTGTTTAGTTTTCCAGTAAGTACATGCCTGTTTTTCACTAGTAAGAAATAGCTCACAATTAACATCACAATAAATAACAGATGTATGAAATCAAGTAGACTTGGTTTTCAGTCAGCCTCCGATGGTCCTGGAGCATAACTTTAACACATTATTTACAACCATTTATGTCGTGTTAATAGGTTTTGGTTATTTCATGTATTTCTTTGAGACCAGGCTGAGTATTGCACATTTTATGACAAAAAGTGACTGAAATTATACCAACAGTGGTGTAAAAGAACTGTGGCAGCCCCAGTTTCCTACTGGAGATAAATTTATATGAAGTTCTCAGCACTAAAGCAGCGCATATAATCTATATACATACAGGATGCACTCATCGACCACTTAGTAGTAGGTAGTAGCAGGTACACCTGTTCAACTGCTTGTTAACACAAATATATTATCAGTCAATTACAAGGAGGCAAATCAATGCATTTAGGCATGAAGACATGGTCATGGACCTGCTGAAGTTCAAAGTGAGCATCAGAATGGAGAAGAAAGGTTATTTAAGTAACTTTGAACGTGGCATGTTGTTGGTCTGAGTATCTCTGAATGCACAATATGTGGAATCTTGAAGCAGATGGACTACAGCAGCAGAAGACCACACCAGGTGCCACTCCTGTCAGCTAAGAACAGGAAACTGAGGCTACAATTCACACAGACTCACCAACACTGGACAACAG
>VUQI01025192.1:0-11796 GCA_015106735.1 Paratilapia polleni | reverse complement strand
GGAATAAGCGACCAAACACAAATTTCCTTACTTTTTGTGCTAAGTTTAGTTCAAAGTAATGTAAAAAAAAAACAAACAAAAAACCCAGAAGCACTTGATGTCGAAGGCCAATTGCAAGTAGTTGCTGAGACCAACTGGTCACCCAGAGGTTGAGCATGCAACACCCTCAACCTCTGGCCGACCACTTTCGATCACAAGGCGATTGCACCTGGTGGAAGGCAACCTGTCTCCAAACAATCGCGGTGTGACTCGGACTGACTATAATCACTCCCAGACCGGACTGGTGAATGTTTGCAAATAATCACTCTCTAATTTATAAATGCAGACAGACTGCCAAAATGTTTCAATCAATCTAGGTCAGTCTGCGCTGATGAGCGCAACTTGTCTGTGATGCATCTCTTTCCAATGGGGGACTCAACTCAAAGGGTTGCCAACTTATTGTATTCTGGTTATATTTCTATATAAAAGCAAGGTTGCCGAAAGCCTATGTGTCACGTTGCAGTTAAATTGCTGTCCTGCAGCAGCTACTTCACTATTTGTGAAGGAATCTCTGCTTCAAATCTACGAGATTCTGAATGCAAGTAGTTAATGTGAATTTCTGTTTAATGTAAATTTCTGTGTATGTGTGCAACAGATATGCAATTTACATTGATTTATCACAATTAATCCCTGTATTATCCCAAACAGATTGCATATAATTGCCAACTTGACCCCATTCCATTACAAATGTTTATTGTCATCTTGACGCACCAAACCTTTGAAGACAGCAACTGACTACGAGTAGTTGCAGACCTGGTCCTCGTATTCAAAGCAACCATTTCAAAGGCAAAGAGATCATAAGTTCATCGCACACAGTCGCAACAATTTTGGTTATGCCACGTTCTCTCACCACTGTTTTCTATAGTGTGGCTGCAGCATTAGAACAACTGTTAGATAATTGGCTTAAATATGCTCCAAAAAGGCACATACACCGCAAACAATGCTGGAAGGTCCACTCACTCGAATTAGCTGAAGCCTAGCAGACAGCTAGCTAGCATCCACCTGTCTCTCAAAGCTACCTCCAAATTAATACATAACTTTTACACGATACGGTTTGTTGGAGAGTGTAAAGTGAGCACAGTTGACATGAAGGGGAAAATTATAGAGACTAAAATGGTTTTCATATTTATTTCCACTGTTAAATTTTGGTTGTTTTTTTTTTTTGTTTCTTTAAATATGGGAGTATATGGGGATTGACTCTCTTTTTAAGTGGCCACTTAAGTAAATGCAGTTTTTCCACTTCATTTTTCAGGCCTGGAGGTTGCCTCTTGTTGAAATGACGAATGTATTTATTGCTATCAGCTATTAACAGCTGAAGCTAAGTAAGGTAGTGTTAAAGTTAGCGTCGTGAGTTGGCTGAAAGCAGCTTCCAAGCAAGGGTGGCAGATTGATTTTAGACAGTTACTAACTGGAGAAGGCAGGAGCAGGAGTCAAACTGCTGACCTTATGATTGGAAAACATAAGCTTTACTGCTTAGGCCACCGCTGCCAATATTGGAAACTTAAAGCAGCCACTTGGACAAGCAAGAATCCAGACTAATGTTTATGTTTTAAACCATTATGTTTTACCGTGACCATCACATACCCCTTCTTTCGTATCATATTTGAAGGTGATTATTTTTTTATTTAATTTTTTTTTAATTTAAATTTCAAAATGAACATATAACTAAAAAAAATATCCTTTATATCTTGCCTTTGTGCTTTGGTGATATTTCACACAGCCTCCCACCTTTTTCAGAATGTGGTTTATATGTAACATTATTACATTAACTTACATTCTTGTTTTATTTCTTTTTTATTAATGTAAAACAGTGGCAGATTCCTGTGCGTTTTTTGGCACCACTGAGCTCCTTCCTCTTATGTAAGTCTCATTAAGGCTTCTGGAAAAATGAGTTAATTTGTCACACAATACCCTTTCCTTCTGGTCTTATCATCACTGTAAAGGGATTCAGGCAAATTAAAGTCCCATCACTCCTCTGTCCACGTCTCTTACGAGTACCATTCCTTCGTCACTGTAAGTTCATAACCAGAACGTTTGGCCTTGAAGCATGCAGAACACAAAGTCCTGCAAGGGAGACCGAGCCTCTTTCCTTTTGGCCACTTTATCCTTTGCACAGATGGTTTTCTTCTGGGAAAAGGTGTTGAGTGAGAGCTGAAAAGCCTGGTTTATGGCATTGAAAGAACCCAAGAATACTGAAGACCGTTCAGGCTGTTCTTCCAAGAACCTCTGGAGCCAACAGTGGAATGAGCAAAACCAACAGGAATGAATGTGAGGATAATTGTGTTTTATTTTTCTTTCTTGAGACCTAAGATTCACAAGCTTTACATTTTCAAATACAAGTAACGGAGAAAATTTGGCAATTTAGCTGCAGTGTAGCGCACGGTAAATGAATCAGCTACAGCTGCACCTGGCAGTTTCTTGGCGTATAATTTAACAATTAAGTTAGCAATGCTCATTCACACCCAACTTCTCGTAAAAATTTTACCTCTTGTTTTTTTTTCACCTTTTATTGTTTTTTGACCTTTATCTCCATTTTAAACTTGACAGTTTAGCTAAGTTGCTTTGTAATATGTTAGACAGCTTGCTAGCAACAAATATTAGCAACAGATTTCCGAGAGAAATCAATGTGTCCTGCAAGGTCATATGTGCAGATAATAGTTTTGTAATGCACGCTTTCAGGAAATGCCCCTAGGGCAGGGGTCGGTAACCTTCACTATCAAAAGAGCCATTTTTGAGCAATTTTGTTTGGAGCCACAAAAGATATTTGAGCCTTATAATGAAGGTATCACAGCCTATTATGTAAAATAGCCTACTAATACATACGTGTAAATAATTCAAATCTTCACTGCTTAGTGAGCTATTTATGATTATCTGGTACTTTAAATTTGGATTTTCATTTATACTTATGGAATTCTATTAACATAAATAAATAAATAAAAAACAACATTTTAATTTTTTAAGAACTTTTATCACCATCAAAACTGAACAATTTTAAAGTGGATGGAAAGGCCTACTGTGAAGAAGAGTCGCTATGAAGCTCTACAGACCACACTGAATCATACATGTGTTTATGCAAATGAATCAAATTAAAAGTAGCCTGCTTTGATAATAAATAAAACATATTGTAGTCTAATAGCAAAAGTAACACAAGAGTGTTGAGAGTGAAAAGAAGCAAGTCTGTCCACTCACAGTTAAATTCTGTTTTCCTCCATGACTTTTTTTTTTTCTTTGGATGTTGAATCCATACCTAGGAGGACTCAGGACTAGCCATTTATGTGTATAGATCCACGCTAACTACTGGTATTGAGGAGCAGCAAAAATAAGAGGACAAAGCATCAGGTGATAGATGTAGGCCATAGCACACATTATAGCTACCAAAATGTTAAAATCTTTTTTAAAAAAATTGGTGTGTAGGCTACACATTTTTTACAGTTGGGGAATGTAAAGAAACACGTAACGCAATCATAAATGAAAATAGTTCATTTTCATATTTACATTAATGTAGGTTTTTGATTGTTGGTTTGAGACCCCTGCACTACAGAGACCACAGCGTCCTCTTTAGCTGCAATACTTTTAATTGGGGGTTCTTAGCAGAATAGCAGGAGAACACTGTTGATGTAGTGTGTAGCTCCCAGATGTAAATGGGTGTAACCAAGTGTGAAATTGGTGTTGCTGAGAAGGAACACATGCATGAGACACGTTGCAGTCACCTTTCCCAGGATAGGTGGATCCTGTCAGTGTATCTACAACTTCCACTTGGTGGAACTAATTATTTATCACAAAGAGAACACGAGAGCTGTAAATCTCATCTAATGAAGTAATTGGTGAACCTTTTGACACCAACCTTTTTACAGAGCCTATCATCCTGCAGCAGATGTATCATGGTAATTTTGTGCTGGGGGGGAGTAAACAAGTGCCAGACTAACCTAATAATGTTTAAATACTTTATCTCTTTCTTCTTAGCTTTGTGGATTCCTGCCGTCAACAAAGAACAAATCTTTCACGGTCCTTTCCGCCTCGTGGACTGCGACAACCACAGCTCTGGCTCCAGCTCGGGCCTCGCCGGTCCTCTCGTTAGGCTGTTTTGCTTTCTTTAAGAGATGTATGATGAGGATTTCCGTTGAAAGAGCAGCTGAATTTCTCCCTCGAGTTTCCAGGCAGCGTCCCCCTCGGGCGACCTCCCACGCTGCACAATGTTGACACATTATGAGCTAGCCGAGTAATTCTCCTATTTCCTTTGATTCTCACATTTTCCCTCAAAGTGCACGCGTGTGTGTGTGCACATATGAATACATACCCACTTAGCCCTTCACCCTCCATTCATCTATTTGACGTATTGAACTTTTTTTCTCTTTTGACTGCTTCCTTTTCGCTGACATCCCCTCCATTACCATTTCAGTCTTCTCTGCCATTTCGACTCCCCCAGAAATGCGGAATTCTTTGGCAAACACCTCCTTTAAGATGTGCAATTACCACTGTTTTCATTTTTAAATATTGTCCCATTTTGGTCAGGATATAATTATAATTAGGATTTCCTTTTCCACTCGCCAGTAATAAGTCAAATTTGATGATTTCCCCTTTATATTTCTAACAGGACTGGAGGGCTTTTTCCAAGCGTGGGGTTTGTGTCGCTGGATGCTTGGCACTGCAGCCATGGTGATGGAGTCGAGACCCTTCTCAAAAACAACACAGCTTACCTTTAATCGTGGCAGTCCACTTTACACGTTAGCACAATCAGTTTAATTGGGGAAATAGCTGAGCGCGAGGTGACATCAAAGACGCAGGCAAGCAGCCCACAACTCATGCAATCACCCAGCACCCATTGCTGCCTCTGGATGGGGCCGTGCGTCACGGTGGCTCCGGTGGAAAATGTGAATCGTGCACGGTGCCCTTTAATGGGAGCGAGAGGTCTTTGAGGCCTGCCGACCTGCATCGCAGTGCCCATTTATCTTGGTGGAGTTTTTATCATGTTACTTTCGGGGTTATGGAGCTCTTGCGTGTGACTCCAACAGAGATGTTTATCCAGAAACATGTGTTAGGGACACAGTGGAAAACAATCAGCAACTGGTATGGTTCTAGGAGCCAGATTTTATACCTCATTCACCATGCTTACTATGAGGAACGAGGTCAGACCAGACCACTGGTTTAAATTCCAATGGCCGCATAATGTTGTAAATATGTACATATATGTGTCCCACCGTGGAACAGTAGTATATGAGTGTCAAACTGTCACACTTAGTACACTGTGCTCATTGCTGTACTGCTTTGGGAAGTTCAAGTTCAGACTTGCTTTTTTTTTTACCTTAAAGCTGTATTACTTTTTGAGGCCTCAAGTGCCACATTATAACATTGATATACTGTTAGCAAGCTGTTACCTGCAGTCATTAGTTTGTATCCATGTTTCTGGCCACACACACACATACACACATATACAATTTAAGTCCATTGTTCACACTCTGTTTTGCTCTTCACCAGGTTCAAAGAAATATCTCATTCTTTATCCATAAATGTTTCACTGTCTTCATCAGCTACAGCTACTGTAGTAATGTTGTCATTTATATATTTGCTGAATATAGTTGCAGAACCTTGGTGCAGAGAAGTATGCACAAACCAGAACAATGAATTAGGTTTTGGGGGCATAAACCAAATGCTTAAAATGCTTTGGGTACAAATATTATTGGGTTCATTAGTCATTTAACCCTTTTTTAAAATCTAAAGTATAATACAGTAGTATGAAGTATCCAATAATGCTATAGTCTATGAAAAGTAAAGTTGAATGGTGCATTTAAGTCTGAAAAATATAACTGTACATAAAAGATGGCAGTTGCTACCTTCAGTTTTGCATTCTACATTTTGAAGCATACCATTAGTGGTAGTAGTGTTGTCAGTGTTTACTATGTTTCAGAGGGTCGGGAGGCAGGCCTGTTGCTACTCCACAATAGTGGTGTGTGGATCAATACGGAAATATCGATACTTCCGATACCAGATATTTATATTAATATTATATTTATATTTATATTAAAATATCGATATTTTAATAATTTGGTGTGAATGTGTACTTTATTATTAACAGGAACACAGTGGAAGGTAACTATACTATCGGGATCCCATCTAAATGATACCCAGTTGGTAGGAACTACTTCTTCTTCTGCCTGTCATAGCCATATGTGAAATACGGCTGTATAAATGCGTAAGCATCATAGTGCGCTGCTGTGCTCACTCACTCAGTTGACAACTATAAGAAATTACCTATAGGAGGGAAAACTGTGTTTTTGGTGTTGGCTTTATTTTCCACCTGTGGATGTTGCCACTTGGTCTAAAGCAATCTAAGCTAGTCGGAGCTTTTCATCATGGACATTTCAAGAAATTGTTCCTAAAATCTAAAAAAAAAAAAAAAAAAAATCTAACAAAATGGGGGTTACTTTATTGGCTTGGAACACCTGCTTCCAGAAACAGCAACTCTGGTAAGGCTTTCACTAATAAAACTGGGAAAGTCACCCATCAAATGAATGGTTGTTACCTTTTGTTTTTAAAATCATGCTTGGCACAGCTAATAGTGGCTTAAATCCAACAAAGTCATAATACTCTTAAAGGAACGTTCCCTGGTGTGTACAGTCATGCACAGGATCCAAATGTGAGGAAGGCCTATCTGGAAGATTTTTTTTTTCTATTAGTACACCACAACACAAAGGTTTGAAAACATCTGAAAGACAGCAAAAATCCATCTCCAGCTCATCTTTCACTGACCCATCATCACCACGAGCAGTGACCTTAGCAGAGGCTGCAGAGGTCACGACCACACTGTCCGTCTCTGTTACTCTGTTCAAGAATAAACAGAGGCCAGTGTACGGGCGTGCACGTATGTTAGGGCGATTGCACACACGCAGAAACACACGCATACACGCTCATACATCCGCGTGCCGATTCCACTGGCATAATTAGAAACATTTGGGATCATTTGCAAAGGGAACACAAGCTCTGATGGGATCCAGATGCACTACTGGGTTTCACTGAAACTACAGGAACCCTTATTTATGAGGGGCCTTTGCTGGCTCCTCACCCAGCGAGGTGTGTGTGTATGTATGTGTGTATGTACTGCCCGGTTTGTTCACATACTAAATGGGTGTTTGGGAGCAGATCATCCGTATTCAGGTCAGACTCAGTTTAATGGCTTTTGCTTCGGTGAGAAAATGAGGGTTTGCATTTCTGAAACTCTAACTTAAACTAGAAGAAGAAGAAGAAGAAGTTACTGGAACACAGAAAAGGTTGATGAAGGTCACATCTCTTTTAATTAAATTAATCTGTCATTTCAAGAAGTTTACTTCAGTCATCTTCTTCTTTTGATGTCAAGAAAATGCTTTTTGTGGATTTCCTGTGGGAAAAAAACAAACAAACAATCACAACATTAACTTCCTGTAGTTTCCAAAATCAGTGATTTTAGTTGTGGAGTGAGACCTAGCACTTCTGATTTGCAACACAGAGATGCTGTTGTTACATGTAGCTTAATGCTGCCACCTTGTGGATAAGATATGAACATTAATAAAAACTGTTAGCACTTTAAAACCAGTGGTTTATGGGCATTGATAGATCTTACGCGAGGTATAGACAGGAGAACTGTGATAAGGCACAATATTAAAATGTGGATAATTCTTGAGATTGTTAAATGTGATTAGGTTCAGATGACAGATGGATAGGGTGAGGTAAAATGTTGGTGTAGTTAAGGTTAGAGTAAGCCAAAATAGATTCATTGGCATGAACCAGCAAACGTATCCAGCACATGCAGAGCCAGTTTCTCTATTTTAACCTACAAAAAACACACACTCATTCATACTCCTTAAACCAGGTGCTGTTAGGTTTAGATTTGGGCTGGGGATGGCTAAACAGGGCTCATTTGAACACTTTCCAACAAACTACATCAGATTGGGAAAATGTTATTTATTGAAATCTAAATAAACCCCTTGTTTCTTCTTGGCTGACAGAATGTGTGCTTTGTTTTCTAAACAAATTCTGCAGAAATTATGTGTGTGACTGTATAAACAATATCATTATTAATCCTCATTATCCAGACACTCACCTATAAGCCAGTTGTCCTCTCCGCATATACCCATACTGAGTCTCCAGCCTCTCCACTTCTGTGTCCTGTCTTTATTTCTTTGGCATGCCTAGAAAACAGACAAAGACAAACCTTAATTATTAGTTAGAAGCACAGCCTCTTAACCTAATAAAGTTACACTGTGTCATGTCATGGCATGTTATGTAAGATGTTAGTGTTAGCTACATCACGTCACATTATAATATGTTTTGTTAGGGTTAGTTATGTAACAGTAGTGTTACCAAACACCATTATGCAGACTTTCTAGTGTCTTTCTGACAGTGATAAAAGGTGACAATGTAATCAGATATGACAAAACTCCCGCTGGCTTTTTATCACAGTGTTGCTGTCAAGTCACATCAGCTGACGCTGTGGAACAGTCCTGACCTTTCTGCAGTGTTGGAGTCCATTTATAAGATCAGCTTAGTGTTCCCGTCAACTGATCAAAACAGCTTCATCAGACGTGCCCCTGTCAGTCTCCATCGCCACTTCCTGTTTTCTTCTAAAGCACACGGTTGCTTCCGACGATGCAGGCGCTGTATAACGATGCAAGGTCACTCACGAGCCGGTGAACTGATTGATAGAAGGAAGAATCCCTGGAAAACGGACAGACAAGTGGGTGAAGTCGGTGCACACAGTAATATTTGTGTGTGTGTGTGTGTGTATCAGATTGTGCGTTTACCTGGTGGAGGACGACAGAGAGTCAGTTGGACTTCAGGTGGTGAAGTCTTGAACAGCTTTAGCACCCTCTGCAGAATGAAAAGATAACAATGAGCAAGAGTTTATACAGATAATCATGCGCTTTTAATCAGAGTATATATTGAATAGGAACCCAGTGCACCAGCAATCATACAGCTGTATAATATCCATCGCATCAGAGGAAAACATCTGATTTCAGTACAAGCAAATCAAAATGAGTACAAAACAAATGAATAAACTTAAATGGACAGTTCACACTGTATATTATATTTTCCCTCTGGCTTGTAGTGCTGTTTATCCTACAGACTCTTTTGGTGTGAGCTGTCCCTTTTTGTAGGAATGTCAGCCTTCTCTTGAATATAATAGAAATAAATTGTACTTGCCTTGTGCTGCTCAAGGCGCCAAAACACACATTTGAAAAACTCAGCAGTGACGTCTCTTTGTAGAAATCATGACCTGGTTACTCGAAACGAGTCTGAAACAAACCTGATGAAAAACTAGCACTACAGGCCAGAGGATAAATATGTACATTTGATTTGGGGTTGAACTGTCCCTTTAATTTAACATCTGCACATACTGGATAGGACAGCTCCTTCAGCGACTGGCCGTTGATGGCCAGCAGGACATCTCCCTCCTGGATTCTGCCACTCTGCTGAGCGGGCTGTCCGGGGAAAAGCTGCTTTATCCGGACGAGGCTGCCAAAATCCCGGGTTGGTGGGTCCAGCTCGCACATTAGAAAGCTGAAGCCAAGCCCACTGGCATTCTTGGTCAGAGTCACTTCCTGGGTGTTGTCTTTGGGGTCGAGGACAGGGACAGTGACAAGGTGAAGCATTGGAAGTGCAAGGGAGAAGAGGAGGGAAGGAAAGAGGATATACATGTAAGTATCTTCATTCAATAATGTTTGTTAATTCATGTTGCTGAAATGCTTAAAACTGTAAAGCCAAAGCAACATTTAAGAATTCTGTAGGCCAACTCCTGAAAGTTCACTTACATCATGCCATCATATATTAGATCATGGTATTTAATTTAATTGAGAAAAGGATACCACAGTAGAGGCAGACTTGAGTTGTCTGCCTGATATATAGACTGTATATCATACACATTTTAAAAGTGAAGCCAATACGGAAGAGCCTCAAACCTGCATTCTTACTAATGGCCAGCAGGGGGCGACTCTGGTTGCAAAGAGAAGTCTATGAGAAATTGACCTGAATGATCACTTGATTTATGACTGTATTTAAAACACTTTCCTAGTGAGTTTATCTTTTCAATCACCAGTTTGAAGTCTTATTTAATACAAAATGATGTACATTTTGTAAATTATAATCCCATTTAGAAAAAAATAGACGATAAAACAGGGAATGCTTTAGGGCGGGTCTACATTTTGGTTGACTGAGAAGCTGAGGACACCGCACGCTCACAACTTGTCAGACTCACTCCTCACTCTTGAAGATTGGTTTAAAAAACAAGATAAAGAAGGCCAAAATGATGTAGCCAAAGTTTGAACAGGACTTTTGCAATCCAATGGGTGTTGTCATGTTGACAACGTCCATCTTTTACATTATATACAGTACATGAATGTGTATGGTCTGATCTAACTCAAAGGCTTTTCTTTTTTGTACATTGGTATAACCTTTAGTAACTTAAAACAGTATTTTACCATTTGGGATAATACACTATATTGCCAAAAGTATTTGCTCGGCTGCCTTCACACATACATATGAACTTGACTGACATCCCATTCTTAATCCATAGGGTTTAATATGATGTCGGCCCACCCTTTGCAGATATAACAGCTTCAACTCTTCTGGGAAGGCTTTCCACAAGGTTTAGGAGTGTGTTTATCAGAATTTTTGACCATTCTTCCAGAAGCACATTTGTGAGGTCAGACACTGATGTTGGACGAGAAGGCCTGGCTCACAGTCTCCGCTCTAATTCATCCCAAAGGTGTTCTATCAGGTTGAGGTCAGGACTCTGTGCAGGTCAGTCAAGTTCTTTCACACCAAACTCACTCATCCATGTCTTTATGGACCTTGCTTTGTGCACTGGTGTGCAGTCATGTTGGAACAGGAAGGGGCCATCCAAATGGTCCCACAAAGTTGAGAGTATGAAATTGTCCAAAATGTCTCAGTATGCTGAAGCATTAAGAGTTCCTTTCACTGGAACTAAGGGGCCGAGCCCAACTCCTGAAAAACAACCCCACACCATAATCCCCCCTCCACCAAACACCTGTGGCCATGGAAATGATTGGAACACCTGAATTCAATGATTTGGATGGGTGAGTGAATACTTTTGGCAATATAGTGTATCTTCTACACGGCTTCATCTGTTGTGATTCAGATGCCAAATACAACAGGATGACTCCTGCATCAATCTACATCCAAACAAAGATTTGGCCTAAACAACCAGAACAAAAGAAAAAAGCATCTAAAAGAAGAAAAACAATCAGAGTGTACAAATTAAACATTTTATTAGAAAATGATGTATACACGTAAATACAAACTTAGAAACAGGAGATGATTTTAGCCCAGAAAGCCAACTTTCTGTCTGTTCTTCCCCAGACTCTCTTCCTGCTGCAGCAGCTTCATAAGTGGAGCGTGGAGGGCTTTCCCGACTCGTTTCCCCGCCTGCAGAAAACAAATAAATACATAAAAATACAGTAGCATCTATCTACTGTGTAGCCTTCATCAAACGTAATCACAAAATTAAACGGCACCTTGTGTGATCATGATTAAAAATGTAAATAGACTACTGGGTATTATGAGGACATACATTTTACAAATTTTTGTCTACACTCAGTGGCCACTTAATCAGGTACACCTGTTCAACTGCTGCACCAGGCAATCACACGGCAGCAACTCAATGCATTTAGGCATGTAGACATGATCAAGACGACCTGCTGAAGTTCAAACCGAGCATCAGAATGGGGAAGAAAGGTGATTTAAGTGACTTTGAAAGCACCATGGTTG
>VUQI01025191.1:63186-75040 GCA_015106735.1 Paratilapia polleni | reverse complement strand
ATGGAAGCAACCCGATGCTCACTGTATCCCTCTGCCAGTAAAGCCAGAATTGAACCCTTCTTTTCCTCACACAAAACTTTTCTTTTCATTTCTTTTGGCATGGTCAATAGTTATTTTTTTTATTACAGTTACTTGATGTACTACTAGCACTGTTTCTGCCATCCAGTTGGTCCTATTGCAAGAGGATAGTGATGACCACAGCAATGGTTTTTATACTTTTCCTCGTTAAATAAGATTTGGTTCAGGTGATCACCTCATCAGTACCTTATTAGGTAGAAACAGGTGTGCTTGTGTTGGAATTCAAGAGACACTGGAATGGAATGACTGTCATATATGTAGAGATGCTGATTTCTGAAAAATTTGCAGTGGTCTCTTAATTTTTTCTAGAGCTGTATGTCATTTAAATCATGGTCCTGCAACAACTACATCACTTGTGGAGGAATTTCTGAATTTCTATATGAGGTTCTGGCTGGACTCTGAAAGTAAGCAGCTAATGTGAATTTATGTTTAATGTGAATTTCTGTGTGAGTGTTTGCAGACCTGGTCCCTGTCTTCGAAACAACGATTTCAAAGGCAATAAGATCGCAAGTTCACACACAATAATTTTGCTCATGCCACGGTCTCCAACCACTGTTTTCCCTAGTGCAAGTGTAGCATAATAGACTCCAATACTTGTGTTGTTGGATACATGTGTGCATTGCATCATTTGTAACGTTTTTTTTTTTTTTTTTTTTTACTTCTTTATTACCATGAACAGCACTTTGGATTGCTTTTGCATGAGATTTTACATCCTCCCACATTTAACTACCCACAGTTAAATGATTGTGTCAGACAAATGAAGATCAATGCAGACAAATTACTATCCCTCTAATTGTGACACATGACAAGGCTACTAATTGTGGTTTAAGAGCCAATGGTTGATAAATGGATTATAGTAATGATTACTGATGGAAAAATAAAGTATGATTTATTGGATCAGAAATTTATGACTTTTCTTCAGACTATAACTTCTTTTCCATTTGCTTATCCATCGTCAGTCTATCTGCCATTGCTCTCTCAAATACAAAAACTTGGAACTGCCTTATGGGTTTTGGTCATAGCTATTGACCAAATTTGCTATTTGTTGTTCTTGTTGGGACTGAGGTTTTGTTATTTTTCCTTATGATTATTTTCTTGATTTTTGCCTCTGATGAGAAAAGAAGGATGACATTCTTTGTGGTCATTTTTTTTCTCTGCTGACATCAGATAGCTAAAGGCATCGAATACAAGATTTTTTTTTCTCTGTCCCTCCCTCACTGACACTTCACACACTGCCCACGTGCATCTGTGCTGCGCTAAACAGCTAGTTGGCAAGTTCAACAGTACCTATCAGTGCCTCCACACAAGTGACCCTGACACGGCACTGTTTTTATTCATCATGCCCTCTTCTTCTATTCTGCTCTCTTCTTCACGTCCTCCAGCTCTAACTGCCCTCAGGCTCTGTTTATTCATTTATAACTTGCCACTGCTGTTTTTACCTACATAATAAGCTTTATTGCTCTCTTGCAGTGAACTGAGCAATGAACATACATCTGCAAAAATATGCACACACACACAGATCAATCTCACTACTGAGTGAGAATTATTAAGTAGACATATTTACAGTATATTAATCATACTTTTAATATGCAGAGAGGGCCAAATTTAGACCCCCACACACATCCACACACTTGGAAACCTTAAAAAGCCTCTCCAATATGCTAATTGTTTTTCAGCTGGACTGCTGACTGATTATTATCAGTTTCGGTTAAAAAAGAAAATTAATGGGAAAATCAGTCGAATTTCCACTTCACCCTCCCTTTCATAAGGGCTGTGAATCACACACGATACTTGGTGGCTCACAGCTGGGGACAAGAGGAGCAAAAGCTGGCTCATCCCCTATCTTTCTTGCACCAAGTGGGAAAAATAAAATATATTAATTCATCTTAAGGGCTGTCTTTCCCTCATTCTTTGTGCAGAGGGCTACTGGATGCTGTTTGTCTTTAGCAAGTAAATACTTGTTCAAACCCTTTCAACGAGGTGGTAACACCTCTCAGAACACAGGGCACAGTGAATTCAGGACACAAACTCTACGCACACACACACACACACACACACACACACACACACAGACACACGTGCATATTCCTCCATTTGCTCCTGGACTACTCAAAGTGGATGGAGAGTCTGCCAAGCCTCAGCAGAGGGATTCATTAAATCAGTAGCTCACAGCAATTAAGCGGGCTAAATTTTATATACCTCTCGTCTCGTTTAAAAAATTCAAGATTTCACATTTAATTCAGCTTGATCAACATCACACTTGGTTACCTAGCTTGCAGGGACTTGGGGGAATTGAGGCTATTAAAGACTAACCACAGAAGAAGAAGAAGAATTAGGTCCCAACTAGTATTACCAACACTTGTAACATTGCCACTATCAGGCAGTGTTTTATTTGTAAGGCCCCAGTACACCTGTTGATAATTCTAATGAAGAGAATAACACCCCCAGCAGGGGAGTAAATTAAGCTGCAGCAGTCACAAACAGCCCTAATAAGGCACTATGTGGGGCCTGCACACCAATACATACATTCGAAGCTGTGTGCGTGAGAAGGAATACTTAGAGTTATGTTACAAGCTTGTCTGTATGTGTATTCTATGTGTATTCTTCTGCCAGCCTATATTAAGCTACACACACACACACACACACACACACTGTGTTTTACAATTGCTATGGCTCTGACAGCAGCTCTCCTTGAAATTCTTTTTAGACTTTAAATGAGAACTTAAGCCCATGGTTTGGTAATGATAGTTATTACACTCCTCTGCCTGCAGGAGGCTATCACACACACACATACCCACACACACACACATACCCACACACACACACACACACACACACAGACTTACACCATTTAATTGATACGTGTGCAATTGTGCTGTTCAGTCAGAGTTATTTTGGAAAGACTCCAACACAGTAAATGATGCAAATGCACAACAACACACACAACCCCCACAGAATCACACACACACACACACACACACACACACACACACTGAGGTATAGTTACACACAATCATCCATTGCAGCTGGTCCATTCTCCATTCCCAACATCCATTGCCTAGCAACCACCTATCAGGAAACATGCTCACCTCCGGACCAGAGTAGCCTGCCCCTGAAAGGCAGCCAATCAGGTGAGCTGCTCCCCTGGGACAAACTAGTGTGATCAAGAAAAAGGGGCGGGTAGTTAGTCAATATGGCTTCAATGTCGCCTGCAGAAATCTCTTTCCCTTTTCCTCTGTCAAGCTTTTCACTCTGTTTTTATGTTCTTTTGACACAATTATTGATGTCAAAGCACTCAAACCTCATTCTAGTCAGCCCTGTACCGCTCTCTCGCCCTCTCACTGTGAGTAGGAGGCACTCTATGACTAAAACTCAAACCTACTTTGCAAATATATTGCCTCAGATACATAAAGTAATTCTAGATTCCCAGTATATTTATGTTTAGTATCAGTATCCTAAGAGACAGATCAGGATTAGAGAAAGATGAAATGCCACTTACTCAAAAACGAATACTGGCTGTAGACATTTATGCCTTTCTAACACTGTGTTTTATCAAACATTTTGTATTGCACATTTAAAATCAAATCTATCTTGAAATTTACAACTATACTGGCCAAAAAGATGCCTCAAATAAGAAGACATTGCTGTGACAGTGTGTGTAAAGCAACATGTTTCGAGATGGATGATGTCCCAGGCGAGAATTTTATTTCTTCTAGAAGCTGTGAGGTGATTGACAATAAGCAGAGCCCAATGTTGCACAGTGATATGAAACACTCAACCTGGGAACTCTGGCACATTGAGATAATGATAAGCCAGAACTCTAACAGGACCAAATCAAGGTTTCATTTTTTTGTGAGATAGATTTTCTGTCTTAGGTAATTTTCCCAAGTACGTGCAAGTTGTTTTTCAAGTTGAATAAAAACAACATTAAAATGGCTTCTAGAGATGGTGGGAAAATGAACTATATTGTCTCCAACTCTGTTAAAACAACATTAGGAAAGATATAAATAAGTGAGGCACAAACTTAAACAAACCACAGTATTATTCCTTTACTACAAAACCGAGACAATCCTGCTTATACACTCTTACGTCTAATCTCACAAGAAGATACTTGATCAAATAAAACCCCAGTCAAGACAAGAATGGAGTCAAAGGATAAGACTCAGTATGCTCTTCCTCACATCACACTTTCATAAACTCTACTTGCACCGGTTACTGTTGGATCGGCCGTAATGATCCCCATGCAGTACAGGATTTTGCCAGGATCTTTGCAAATGTTCAGCCATAATTATTAGACATGTTTGATATTATTGGAGTAGTTCAAATCAATCTACAAGTTCACGGGGTTGGCTGAAATTGAATCTTAAAACCCCTCACCTTACCAGATAAATTTAGGATGACCACTAGTCCTGATCAAGCGCTTGATCCAATTGTCTGTGTGGGCAAATCTGCTGTAAATCAGCCTGATAATCCTCAGGCATACTATCAGCCTTAGTCTATCTGTGTGTGTGTCTTACCTTGTCTGTGCCTTTTTGACTCTCTCTCATTCCACACTGCTGTCGTTATTTTTTTATTCTTGGTTCTCTACCTTCTGCAATGAAGAATTATTTTTGGGTGTCAGTTTTTGGACAAAAAAGTCCTGTTCATTGTTTGGATATTTGCAATCAACATTAGTAG
Organism: Paratilapia polleni; assembly: GCA_015106735.1. NCBI lineage: Eukaryota > Metazoa > Chordata > Actinopteri > Cichliformes > Cichlidae > Paratilapia > Paratilapia polleni. The sequence goes on along the minus strand of VUQI01025191.1, from coordinate 70,285 downwards.
CACCTCCAAACATTAGTAGGGAATTAAACTACCAAAACCTCAGTGCAAAGCATGAGCAAGTGCATCACAAAATACAGTGATGCACTTGCTCACTCTTTAAATACTTTTTGTTTTTTTGTTTTTAAATTCAGTATACACCTGGAATTTACCCAGTGAATTTCAGTGAACTCTGTTCAGGAACATTAAGGATGCCATTAAAGTATTAGGAGCTTGGATTACTTTAAGGGGTCCATTATCACTCTGGCCACCTCATGCTAATAAAAATGTATGTGTACAAGTCTGGCTACAACTCCGTCATACTGTTGGTACGGTACCGTGCCATCATTTCAGGCAGCAGGAAACACTGAAAACCTCTTGCTTTTTGTCTCCATCCATCTGTCCCTGTGCCTCAGCTGCAATCCTTCCATCATTTCTATCTCTCCCTGGTGTGCTGTACTTTTTCGCCTCATCGCTTCACCAGCCCCCCTTTTTCTCTCGCCCTCTCCCACTCTCTCTCCCCATGTTCTTGTTCTCTTGTACCTTACACCCCGTTCCTGCCCCACTACCTCCATCATGCTACCTCTCCTTGACTCCATCCTTTTTCTTCCAGTACCACTCCCTCCTTCGCTCCCCCTGTCCTTCCTGTCACCATGCATCATGCTATTTCTTATCTGCTTGTCACATTCTGTGTTTTGCTGGGTATTCAAAATCTGTTACTCTATCTCTTTCTTTGTGTCCTGTGTTTCATCTCCTCTACATGATGCAATTATATAGCTTTCATTGCTGTCCCCATCTTTCTCCCCATGTGCTGATGCTCTAGTGTGCATTTGCCTTTATAACAAGGCTGTAACCTACTTGTTGACGCATTAGTTTCCATTTTTATTTTTTGAGGAAAACGATTTTTTCCAAGAATGCAAAATACTGTCTTACACAAAACACAATTTTCAGCACCAATAATGCTTATTTTCTTATTGTGTTATTCTTAATTACTTCTTAGGACTCTATGAGGGGTGATCTGGAGCATAATCAGCAGCATAATTTGCATTTTCTTCTCATTTCACATCCATCCATTAGCAGAAGCATATTCTGAGTTATCTTTTTGACAGAAGGACCATGGTTTATTGTAAACTGTGGTGAACAATTCAGGAAACTCAACAACTTTCTGGTGCATGTGAGCATAAAATTTAAGAGAAAATTGGTTACTTTCGAAAGCCATGTGTTTCTTTCATTCCTCCTTTTTTTTCTCCTTTTTCTTCTTTTTTTAGAGAAAATCGTTAAGAAATGAAAACGATTAACCTTGTATGTGTGTCCCTTGAAATTGATTGGAATGGTTTTTTGTCCAGCAGTTATTGCGGTGAATGTTGGGGCACAGTTCACAGAGAGGACAGGAGAGGGGTGGAGCTAAATGGGTTACAAACACACGTGTGCATACACCCATGTGCACACGCACGCACACACACACACACACACAGTGTTCCTGTATAATACTAGAAAACAGGGACACACACATATTACAGCCACACAGATTAAATGTGTCGTACTGGCAGAATATATTCGAGCATGGGGACGTACGGCCACATACACGCAGGAAGCAGACAAATATAAATGAAGAGTTATGGCACATTCACACACATACACACACAATTGAACACAAGCTTACTGCATACAGTAGAGCACTTTGATAATGTCACAGCCCTAAGGCCAAACTTGTCCCTAAAGGTTCAACCCCTAGTTGCTGCAAGTCCGTATCATACAATTTGTGCGCATACACGTGAATATGTGTGCGTGTTCCTTTTACGTTGATGGTGATAAAAGGTGCCTGCGGCGACAAGACAAGCTTCACCATGACACCAAACACACCCTGGAGGACTGCAGACACCCTGGTGCTCATAAAGGAGTGAAGGAGGAATAGAGGGACAGATGCAGGGAAGACGAAAAACAAAAAGAGTAAGCTGACGGGAGATGGAGACCAACGAGGGAGACATACAAATGGAGAGAATGCTGTGCTGAGAAGGAGAGACTGAGAGGAGAGGTAATTTGTGATGACAGAATGAGAAAGGGAAAACAAAGAGGTAGCAAAAGAGAGAGACGGAGAAGAAGGAAGCAGCTGAGATATGCCCAGTGATAGATAGAAAACACAGAAACAAGAAAGGATGAAAGACTTCAGAGAGAGATGGGGGGAATCTTCAGAAGGGGAAGAGGTAAAAAGAGTATTTATCTAAGCCCTGGAGGGAGGAAAAAAAAACAAACGAGTGAGTTGGAGACAGAGTATACAAGAAAGCAAGCAAAAAGGGGAGCAAGGGATGAACATGAGCAATGGGAAAAGCTGAAAAGAAGCTGCCTTTTGAAAGCTATTTGGTCCTGAGCCCCCATTAATTCAGCCCGCATTTAGCTCTCTCTGTGAAGTGCTTTGGTAACAATGGATTCATCAAGCAGACTGCACAATTTGAATTTAACTCCAGGAAGGGAGATGGGGATGGAAAAGGGCTAGGGGTGGTGGTGGCGGAGTATGAGAAGTGGCAAAGAAATAGTAAGGAGACTGAGAGGTGGGACAGACTGAGAGTGTGAGGTTCCTTCACTGTGCTGAGAGCCATTCATTGTGAATAGATGCTCATGGGAAGGGTGGAATGTCAACTTTTATTGTCACAAAGATGAGTTATTGTTTATTCATCAGGGCAGACAAAGGGAGGCAGAGAGGATAGGGGTGGCTTTGTGTGTATATGCACACAAGTGCGTGAGTTTAGATTGCGAGAGAGTGCAAGTGTCAGCATCTATTCCCACATGAATGAATGAAACAAGATAACGTCAAATTCAGAGTGATTACTAGACATAGAAAATCCAAATAATTACTTGGAATTCATTTGCAAAGGAATCATGTTTAAATGTCATCCCCTGACATATCTCTGTGTTCACATGGAGACCAGGCTACCATGGCCACACATTTTTGACATTCCCTGTTCCCTGTATCATTATCTATCCTCAACTCTCCTCCCCATCCTTTCCATTATACCCTACCTCCCTTCTTTCACATGTCTCCCTCTGCTGGGATTATTTACCATTTACAGAACTCTCTGGCATCATCTGTCACTTCAGTCGCCAGCTCATCTCTCCTACCCCCCTCCCATCTTGCCTGTCAAACACTGAGGTCATTGTGAGCTGTAAAATAACACCAGACAAAAGAATTGGGTTTTTAACTTTTCCTTCCTCCACTGTCTCTGTCTTTTCCAGATCCCATACTGTACTTATCCCCAAAATTCGAAACCAGGTGCTTTGCAATGGAGGGCAAACACTGTGGGGCCTACTGACTCCCCAAACACTTAAATATTAGCACTCAGCTAATACGGTGACCAGTGAACAATAAAGCAAACACGCTGCAGAGGTGTTTGTCCATATTTACACTCAGGGCCTCTATAAAGTTCCACAGTTTATCCCCTCTGTAGTTCCACCATTTTACATGCCAACATGAGAAAGCCACCAAATCTCATTGTCTTTTACTTTCACCAGTTTTCAAAGGAAAATTTCTCTCACTTTTTCAAATGTGTTTTTATGGTTCTGATCAGTGCTGTTTACAGCCATTTAGACATTTTTGCAAAGAGAAAGCTCAGATAATGATGTAGAGATAAAATCAGAAAAGCTAAATGGGGATAAAAAGCAAATGAGTTGCTAATTAAGTCTGTTTAAGTTCTGGATGGAGTTTGATGGTCCCCTGTGTATTTAAACATGAAGCCATCTATTTCCAACTCTGCTGGTCAAGTGGCCACACAGGTAGGAACTTTTTTTTTTCTTTTCTGTAGCTCATGTTGTGTGACTGCAGAGCAGAAGACCTAACCATCCTACAGGAAACCTGAGGGGACAAATGCATACTAACCCTTTGAAGCTTTCACAATGGTTTCTCTCTTTCTCAGACTTCAAAGAGAATATTTGGGCTACTTTCTCACTTTGTCAAAAGTACTTTCTTGCCATTTCACTTTGCAATTTAAAATCTTGATATCACTTCTCACAGAGGCTTATATGGTTCCCCTGCTCCAACAGGTCTGTAACCAGTCAGACACATTGAAAACCATTCATGGAGTAGACAATTTAAAAGAGGAGCCAAAAACAAGAGCGTCAAATTTTATCATTTAATTTCGGATTTTATATTAGCAATTTTTAATTAGTTTTCACCCTCTTTCTTAATAATCTAAATTACTAACTTAAAGAGATACTAATTCAGAGTCAGTTTTTAATCGAATCATAATGAACCTAGTAGTTATGTCACAGAAATAGGAAATGGAGGAAAAGAAAGGAAAGGGAAAATATTTAAGATGAAACTGAGGTAGGTGAAGAAATTTATACACAGCAGGACCAGGTGAGTGCATACACATACTATATACACACATATGCATACCACCATAAACAAAACATCAGTAGAGTTTCTATCCATTAATTTTACAGTCAGGACACCCTACTTTTATTCTTATCACCAGGCCTTCTTATGTCAGGATGTCATCAGTCTTTGTTGACCTTTACACCCACTCCAACACTGCATGTCTCTGTGGCAAACAGAATTCAGAAGACCCAAGAGACAGTACATGAAAAGGCTCTCCTGCAAATGGCTCTTGTATTCAGCCCAGTCCCCCAGTGGATCTGCCCTATATTGACAGAGCAGAATGGTGAAGGCCTTTGTAAAAGTATGAGACAGAACAGTGTGACACAGTTCTCACACTACCTGAATGACACTACACCATATCCCCCACTTTAAGGCACAATTTCACTCAATGTTGGAAATGATCTCATTGTGTATGGGGCCAATGTGATGCTACATTTGAAACTCTCTGAAGGTGAATATACAGGATATATTCTGAAGGGATAAAGAAATGTCTAGAATATGGATGGAATTTAAAAATAATATCAATGCAGATAACACAGTGATAGGCAGAAAGTAGAAGACGCAGTGAGGTGTTATTCTTACCTAAACCTTTTATCTAACTTGTCAGCCTTGAGAGGTAGGTATGTACAATGTGTGTGCATTCTTGTGTGTATTTTCAAATAAATAAAAGTTTGTTTTGCTTCTCATAGCTACTAGTAAAACAGTAATTCAGCAAAATACATTTCATAAAGGTGTTTACATTTAGTGTTCTAAGTAAGGTACAATAAAAGGTAGAATGTTTTTGTGGGGGACTTTTATACAGCAAGAGTCACAAAATGCCTCAAACACCTCTCAAGTCAATAAAGCGAAACAAATTACAGACATAAACATTCTCATACAATAAATCACAGACATCAATAAAGGTCTCTTTGTACAAACAGGTACTCAGACACACTTTAAAAATGAGGGATCTTCTACATTTCAAAGACCACATAAGCAATGACTCACTTTCTCCTTGTTCCTAAAACTAGACTAAAGAAGAGCAAGACAGAACTCCTGTTTTTTGTGTGTGTGTGAGATGAATATGCATATATTTGGATAAAAAGTACCCAAATATATGCAGGTATTCGATTGCAAAGAGGCTTACAGGTTTTACAGACAGAATATTGAAACCAACATTAAATTTTACCAGCGTTCAGTGACGCAAAATCAAAAAAAAGGGGCAATACGCACCCTGTGGCTGATTCTTCACAAAAACGCTTTGCTGTGGCACTGTGAACCAGCTCTAAATTCTCCAGCACTAACAGCCTGAAGCATATAGTTCCAACAGTTGTTTTGAAGCACAATAGGCAATCATTTGGAAATACTTCTAGGATAGAAAAAGCAAAAGCAGGATAAAAGTAAGTTATCCTGCTGTTGTATGTTTTTATTTTCTTCCTGGAGTTACTAGTGGCTAGCCAATGTTTATTAGAAGCTACACAGTTCTGTATCACTCAGTATTATAAATAATATACAGGCTCATCTGTATATTATTTGTGTGAACTGTTACCATGAAATACCACATAAAATAGTGTATTTATTAACTTTATTGTTATTTTTGTTATGTTAACTTAATCCAACTGGGGAAACAAATGAAAAATAAGTTGTGTCAACTGAAAATTTTGGACTTAAATACATAAGCACTTGTATTTAAATATAATCAAATGGTGCATGTATCATTGAATGAAAATACTGAAAATGTAAAAACACTGGATTTTTTTCTTTATATTTTGCTTCCAAGGAGCCAGACTTTCTTGTAATTTTTAAAGGGGTCTTGAGCAATAGTTCTCCGGGTTTTCTGAAGGTCGTGTTGTGTCTACTCAAAGCAGACGACTTATACAACCAATCTTAAATTGTATCTTTAGGCACTTTGTTGTTAGTAGCCTGTCACAAAAACACATAATTAGTTCTCATTTCTTTAGTTAAATCTACAAAATAGGCCAAAGACAAAACAGTTTCACAGTCATAAAATAGTATTTTAGCACCAACAAGGTGATTCCCAAAGAGCTATTAGCCAAAAACTTTGTATATCTTGGTATGGTGTGCAGTGTGTAGTAAATCTGAGGAAACTGGACAAGTGGAGGACAGAAAAAGTGACAGACCTGAAAAATCTATCTACAGCAGGTGAACAGTATCTGAAAGTATTGTCCTTAAGAAATAGAAAAAAAAATCCAGCAAAGACCTGACACAGGACTTGAGAGATGCATCTGGCCTTTCAGTTGATCCATCTACTGTTCATCGAAGCCTCATCAGAAATGGTCTCAGTGGAAGGGTGGCTGTCAAGAAGCCATTCTTAAGGAAGGAAACAGGGAGAAAAGGACTGAAAATCAGAGGCAACAGGTCTTATGGAGTGATGAATCTAAATTTGAAATTTTTGGTTCAAATCGTTGTTAATATGTATGGAGGGGGTCAGGAGAGAGGTACAACAGTGAGTGTCTATAGCCATGTGTAAAACACGGTGGAGGCTTTGTCATGGTTTGGAGCTAAATTTCAGCCAGTGGTGTTGGAGATCTTGTCAAAGTCATGTGGAAAGCATCTGATTGGCAACTGCTTCATTTTTCAGCATGACAATGATCCCAAACACACTGCCAATACAGTAAAAACATACCTGGATAGAAAAACACACAGTGGAACACTATCAGTCATGGATTGGCCTCCTCAGAGCCCGGATCTCAACATTATTGAAGCAGTGTGGGATCATCTTGACAGAGAACAGAACAAAAGGCAGCCAAC
>VUQI01025191.1:50885-63166 GCA_015106735.1 Paratilapia polleni | reverse complement strand
AAGACTACTTAAAGAAATTACAAGAAAGCTCGTCTAAGAGAGTTCAGGCTGTGTTGAAGAATAAAAGTGGTCATACCAAATACTGTGTGCCCATTGCTTTGTAGACCACTATTTTGAGGCCTTGTGTTTGGTATATTGGCTGTTGACATCTTGTTCTTTTTTTTTTTGGAGTCAAAAATGACCATATTTGAAAGAAAGAGTGGACTGCTATGTTATCAGTTAGCTTGGATAGCAAAGTGTACAGTGTACAGAAACAGATACCATCTAGGTAGACATAACTATGAAAGCAGCCACCCTTCCCCCTTTTCACAATGCCCAGTTCCCAAATATTATAAGCAGGGGTTGTGATTATTGATCACATGATGAGTTTCTGTTGTTTATTTTGGCATGTGAATTGGTCTGTTAATTAGACTGAGTTCAATGTTTTGATGATTGTTTTTCCTGTTCACCTATGTTTTCTGGGAATCAGCTGTTAATCAGTGGTAGTGAAGACAAGTTTGCATGATTAGGTCTGAGCAGTTAGTAATTGAGGCACAGGAATAGTAAGGGAGAATAAGAGAGAGGTTTTGTTTTGTCACTGTCATTCTGTGAACATATGTAGAGTACGCATATTTAGGGTGCATGTCAGCAAGAACTAGGATTCTGTGTAACCTTATGCATATTTATCTTTTGATCACCTCCTCCTTTCCTGTGCAAGTGGCAGGGTCCATGCAGGTGAGGCTGGTAAGGCATAAATAAAGGGACTGAGTACTAAAGCAGAGAGGAAGTGGCAGCTTGCTGTGAGACTGTGTTTTGTTTTGTTTTATTTTAGTTTCTGTTTGTTTGGTTGAATTCCCTGGGGTCTTTTGCTTCATTAAGATTTTTGTTAATGAAACCACCTTTATTTATTTATTTATTTTTTTGCACATACTCCTGCCTCAAGACCTGTTTCTTAAATTTCCCTTTGAAACTTTCTGGTGCCAAACAATAACCACTGCCCCTTGTATGCAGTCTTGGCACAACACAGACTTCTTGGCCAGTCTGTTAGTACAGTTGATTCCTCTGCAGGGCATATTATTTGTCAGATAATTTCACTAATATGCACCAAAAGGCACCAACACCACAAACAAGGTACAGTTCAATGACTCATATTAGCTGAGGTGATGGCTAGTGGCTATAACAAATACATTTAAATCACCATACAGTCGTCTAAAAGGGGTTTCAGCTGTAGAGACCAAAACTATTTTTCTAGCTGGCTGTAAACATGTTTATTTATTATGTAAAGCTGGGTTTTTTAACATAGGAGTCTATGGTAACTGACCTCCTTTTGGAGCCAGCTTCAAGTGGTCATTGGAGGAACTGCCCTTTCTGTTGGGATTATTTTCTCAGTCCTGAGGCTGCGCTTGGATGACATTAAAGCATTTTAACTTGAAAGGAACGTGTACTGATGAACTCACAGAGAATTATCAGCCATCTGCCCAGCATCAAAGAGTATTTACGTTCACAGCTGGTTAACATACTGTAGTGTTGTGGAGCATTCAAGACCTAAAGAGTCAGGCATGTCTGAGTACCTGATGAAGACAGCAGATCAAAAAAGCAATTAAATATTGAGTGCTAATGTTGTCCAGTGTCTGTTGGATGTGCTTATAACCTTTATGAAAAGAAATTGAAAGAAATGAAGTGTTGTAATTTTAGAGTCTGTGCTGCTGCAAGAAGCTAAAATATTAAATAATGCAGTTTTATAATTTCATATATGTTTCTGTGTTATATTTTAGGATACATCTAAATAAAATAAAAGTGAATGTAAAATATGAGCTTGAATCCTAACCTTTAGAGGAGTTTAAAAAATTAAGCTGTGTTTAATGTTGTAAGAGTCTATTTCACACACAGTCATGATGCTTTCCTAACTCTAAACAAGCACTGTAGTGCCTTAACCTAACTAAACAGAAACTGAATACAAAAGTAAGCAGCAAGTTAAAGCAATACGTAAGAAGATGGTCCCAGATAACACTCGGACTACAGTCTCCTGCTGTGTTTGTGCCACCTCTGCCCTGCCATCCTCCAAAAAAGGACTTTCTTAGGTTCTGAAAGTGGAAGTCTTGTGAAAAACTAAGTACACCCATGATTCAATAGCTTGTAGAACCCCCTTTAACAGCATTAAACAAGTAATTGTTTTCTGCATGATTTTATCAGTCTCTCACATCATTGTGGAGGAATTTTGTCCCACTCTTCTTTACAGCATTGTTTTGGTTCATTGAGTTTTGTGAGCATTTGTTTATGCACAGCTCTCTTAAGGTCCTGCCACAGCATTTCAGTCGGGTTGAGGTCTGGACTTTGACTGGGCCACTGCAACACCTCGATTCTTTTCTTTTTCAGCCATTCTGTTGTAGATTTGCTGCTGTGTTTAGGATCACTATCCTGTTGCATGACCTAATTTCACCCAAGCTTTAGCTGTCAGACAGATGGCCTCACATTTGACTCTAGAATACTCCTGTATACAGAGTGGTTTATGGTTGAGTCAATGACTGCAAAGTGCCCAGGTCCTGTGACTGCAAAACAAGCCTCCACCATTATCCTTGACAGTATGAGGTGTTTGGCCAAAATGCATACCGCCACATTTGAGGAAAACCAAACACAGTACATCAACACAAACATCTCCACTTTGGTCTCATCTGTCCAAAGGACATTGTTCCAGAAGTCTTGTGGTTTGTTCAGATGCAACTCTGAAAACCTAAGCTGTGCTGCCATGTTCTTTTGAGAGAGAAGAGGCTTTCTCCTGGCAGCCCTTCCAAACAAGCCTTACTTGTTCAGTCTTTTTCTAGTTATGCTGTCATGAACTTTAACATTTAACATCCTAACTGAGGCCTGTAGAGTCTGAGATGGAGCTCTTGGGTTTTTTACAGTTTCTCTGAGCATTGCACAGTCTGACCTTCATGTGAATTTGCTCTGACGTCCACCCCTGGGAAGATTGTGGCGTTGTGTTAACGCACACCTGAATGCTCCAGACCAGCAAACTGCTTTTATAGAGGTGGTCACACTTGCTGATGATCAATTAATCAAGTGCATTTGATTTTTCAGTCATCATAGCACCCAGCTGCTACTTACCCTTCTAATTCTTATGGAAGCAGTAAGGGTGTACTTCAGATCCACTAGATACAATGCTCCTGTTTGTTTTGAATGTTTATGATTAAACTTGAAGAATCAGCAGATAAATTTAAAAAATAGCCAACGTCCACTTACTATCTCATTATTGTTTTCCACACCATATCAGATGGAGTTAGCTCAGACAGTATTGAGATGAGAAAGCTTGTGAGATGTGGATGAAGCAAATTGGAGCATAGCGTTAATTCAGGCAGAGCACTGCAGTGGTGTTTGCATTAGCTGATTCGCATCAGCTGACAGAATCACTGTCTCATTCACAGCTGACTAGTAAGAAGTAACAATGTACAATCATATTCATGCAGGTGTACAGCACAGCCAGTATAAGATGGCAGGTCTCACTATTTTTCTCTGATATATTATGCCTGTGTTGTGTCCTTATATTTTTGCTATTATTCATTTAATTTCCGTCTTTGTTTCTGCTCACTTTCTGTGATATTTCCCTCAAAAAGCACAGCCTTTTCAACTAACTGTAACAGTGTAACCATTTACTATAAATGGTCAACTATTTGACAAGTGTCTCTGGCTTATGTAGTAAGAGAACTTTGCCTTTTTGTATCAAACTACATGCCTTGTGTACTTTTAAATAAAAATCTTCCCCACTGCAGCTTTAATGTCACACTGGTATAATTGTCGAAGTGTTTCAAGTGTATTAAATGTCTTTGTGACCAAAATACTCACACAGTAGCCTTTCACAGTCCCTGCACAGACAGTGTAACATAAATTGGAGCTTTTCCTATGTGCTGGCATTTTATCTGCCTGTTCAGTTTGACATGAAAAGCTAATTAACTTTCACAGTCTTTTTTTTTTTTTGTGAGGGTTGCTAAGTGATAGTTTCTGTGAATTCGTTTTAGTTTAGAATTAAAACAAGAAATTATGAGAAACAAGTTGCCTTTAATCTACTTTTACTTTTTTTTTCTTTTTTAAACTTAAGTGCATTATGAAAATAATAAGAATCATCTGAAACACTAATTATAATGATCACCATTAGTACACTGAGGTGAAATATTGTGTTGTGCTCCAAAGTCTTCCCCTTATTGTGGCATGAATCACACTACAAGTTTCCCAATGTACTGGAGCATCCATAAGTATCAAAGGAGGCCATACAGGGGCTATTCATTTCTATTTTCAGAATGCCAATTATTGTGCACAGCAGCAGCTTTGGCTATTGAGCCAGCCGAAGTCAAACTGTTGTAATACATTATTATCTATTTCAACCTGGTGCGGTGGGGAGATTCTCACTGCTGGATTTTCATCAAAAGAGATAGCCTGCTGAAAATGTAATTCACTGTTTTAGTATAAATCAATAAGCCTCGAGAATCTATTCCCCCATTCCACCTTTATGTTAATATAAAAGAAATGCTCAAATAGAACTTTAATTCACCACATGGACTTTCAGACTGTTTAATAGCCCCAATTTTATCCATAACTGCTCAATTGACACTTAAATCTCAAGCCCATCTTAATTTGGCTTCTCCTGACAATTAGAAGTTCTACTTCTCTTTAGATCCAAGGCTACTGTGACCCGTGTTAATGGTGATTTATAGGCTATGCCATTCTAACAGTGATCATCTATTAAGAATTATATCCCATTTGATCATTATTACTCTGTTTCTTCCTCCAAAAAGAAAAGTCATCGCTATATGTAATGCAGCGCATTTAAATACCTTGGAAGCTGTGTATAAGCAAGCAGATGGAAAACATGTTAAAAAATGAACATGTAAAAGAGCTTAAAGTGAAAGCTAATTTTGTTAGAGTGTTAGAGGACATTCAGATGGTTCTGATGGGGGATATAAATCCTGATGGACTCCCATCTGAGTGTATTCATTAATCATGCGTCTCATTGGCGAGGCTCTGATTTGCCACTGAGACAGATGAAGATGAATTCAGCAATATATTTCTCATCATAACACAACCCTCGCATAAATATTAATAGCATATTTTCAGCTGGTGGGCATGAATCATTTTTCAGACAGGGAATTTTAAGAGCTATCCATGCGTGTCCAAGAACAGTACATAAGCAAGCAGTTGTGATAAACAACAGCGCTTTAAGGCAACAATGAAGCGAAAGCTCTAACTGTACGGGAGATTTTAAATCTCTGTATTATACATACTTCAGACAAACTCTTGTCTATACATTTTTTTTATTTGACCTTACAGCTTGTCAACATAAATATTTTAATTGCTTAAATGTCTGATACCACTGGTGTTTATGTTGGAAGAAGCTGTCATTTTGAATCAATTAGATATTGCATTTCACTTCTTTTTCAAGATATCTTGAAAATACTGTGGCTGCTGATAACATATTAACATAACATGTTAAGCTAACTGGGAAGCTGTGAGAGCTTATTGCTGCTACGGGGAATATTTATATATTAACAATGGCTTATCAATGACTGTGTAATGTAACAGGAGTCACTTTCAAGGAAGCATACAGATAATTATCATCCAGTTCTGCACTTTTCCTCAGCCTTGTTGAGGGTTTTTTTTCTTTTCGTTTGTTTTTTTTTTTTTTGTTTCTGCCACATTTCCTGTTATTTTGGTTGACTCTAATCAACCTCTTTTCCAGACACAGCAGGCAGCCAAAAAGGCCCATTTTACTTAATTTGCCCAGGACCACACAACAGGCATACACAGTTAGCTAAAGAGTCATAAACACTCACTAGTCACTTTATTAGGTACACCTTGCTAGTACCAAGTTGGACCCCCTTTTGCCTTCAGAACTGTCTTAATTCTTCATGGCACAGATTCAGCAAGGAGCTGGAAACATTCCTCAGAGATTTTGGTCCATATTTACATGATTGCATCACACAGTTGCTGCAAATTTGTCGGCTGCACCTCCATGATGACAATCTCCCAATCCCAAAGGTGCTCTACTGGATTGAGATCTGGTGACTGTGGAGGTCATTTGAGTACAGTGAACCCATTGTGATTTTGAAGAAACCAGTTTGAGATGATTTGAGCTTTGTGACATGTTGCATTATCCTGCTGGAAGTAGCCATCAGAAGATGGGTACACTGTGGTCATAATAGGATGGACATGGACAGTTGGCCCAACTGTGCCAAGAAAACATCCCCCACACCATTACACCAGCAGCAGCAGCCTGAACCATTGATACAAGGCAGATCAGATCCATGCTTTCCTGTTGTTCTGACCCTACCATCTGAATGCTGCAGCAGAAATCAAGACTCATCAGACGAGGCAAAGTTTTTCCAATCTTCTATTGCCCAATTTTGGTCGGTCCGTGCAAATTGTAGCCTCAGTTTACTCTTCTTCACTGACAGGAGTGGCACCCAGTGTGGTCTTCTGATGCTGTAGTTCAGCTACTTCAAGGTTCAATGTGTTGTGTATTCAGAGATGCTCTTCTGCATACCTTGGTGGTTATTTGAGTTACTGTTGTCTTCCTATCAGCTCGAAGCAGTCTGTCCATTCTCCTCTGACCTCTGGCATCAACAAGGCATTTTCACCCAGAGAATTGCTGCTCACTGGATATTTTCTCTTTTTTGAACCATCCTCTCCAAAATCCCTAGACATGTTTGTGTGGGAAAATCCCAGTAGACCAGCAGTTTCTGAAATACTCAGACTAGCCTGTCTGGCACCAACAACCATGCCACATTTAAAATCACTTAAATTACTTTTCTTCCCCATTCTATTGCTCGGTTTGAATTTCAGCAGGCCATCTTGTCCATGTCTACATGCTTAAATGCACAGAGTTGCTGCCATGTGATTGGCTGATTAGATATTTATGTTAAAGAACGGCTGAACAGGAGTACCTAATAAAGTGGCTGGTGAGTGCATTTGCCTCAAGAGAGGGTAGAGCCCAAGCCACCTTTGGTCCAAGTTTACTGCTTGTAAAAAATCCATGTTGTTATATGTCAGTATGTCAGTGTTGTGTGTAAAGCCAGTAGTGCTACCTTCCAACCCCCACACAATTTACTGAAGCTTCATCATATCACAAATTTAAATATAGCAAGTATTTAAAACTCCTATTTTTTCCTATCCTATCTTATGTGAACTGGTTTTCCATTTCACCCCATTATTCAGTCTGACATTGTAGTCATTTTCAGCTGGTATTTTTTGTTTGTTTGTTTGTTTGCTTGCTTGCTTGTTTTTGGTTTTATGGGTAATTTTGACCTCCATTCAGAAGCCAGAGACATATGAAAACATATGTTTATTTAAGGGTTGACTATTCTATAAACTGACCGTAATAGCCTGTAAATATGTGTATCTCATCCACACTTCTCACCATTTGCAGCAATTATTCTGTGGCTGTTTTTTCTGGTTTTGGCACTGCAAAATGATATTCCAATTCATAATCCAGCATTCAGTGCTACCATTGACTCAATTGTTTTTCCTTTCAGTGAAACAGCTGTCAATGAGAACAACACCAGACCTGTTTGAATAATTGAAAAAATCTGAGATGCTGGCAGTGCAGCATTGTTAAATTGTAAAGCATTGTTATAGACATTTAAGGAGGACTGAAAAATTCATAAAATTGCTTAATCTTTTACGCTTACACTGATCTATATTATTGAGTGCATAACAGTGATGTAAGGAATGGTAAAAGAATTGATCACAGAGGTGTGTGGTTTGTTGTGTCATTGCAGGTGTATGACCATCAGTACAAAGCTGTGGTGGATGGTGTAGAGACAGACAGCACAATGGAGATTGACCCAGTTCACCGCATTGAGATCTTCAGGATCGGAAATGGGAGTGAGGAGATTCTTGAGGTCCACGACTTCAAAAATGTAAGTAAAGGTTAAACAAGGCCATGTAAGCTAATTCTCTTTTGATGAAAAATTGAAGCTTCACTTGTGTCTTCTCTTCAGCAGAGGATGTTGTATGATGTTCACATCCTGCCCTTTTTTAAGAGACAATTGACAACATTTATCCTTTCTTGAAATCATATTTTTCTTATCTCATCCTTTGTCACTCTGGATGGAAAAAAAAGATGGTACAAACCTTTGAAACACAGACAGAGTGATGGAAATTATTTTCACTGAGGTGTTCACACAAGGATCAAAAACACAATTTTTAAAAATACAGTACTTATAGTAACAGTAATTGATACTAAAGCAGCAGCACAAGTGAAGATTTGTTATGTGTCTAAGTGCACACACAGCAGCACAGAGAGGAGAATCAACCCTCCTAAAAAATTGCTTTCTTCCCGCTAATTCTATACGCCAACTTTTTTGCAGTACAGAGACAAACACTATTAAGGAGCCCATCTCTATTTGTTTCCCACACCTTTTTCAAATGCAATTTTGTCTCCAGCTGAACTCATTAACTTACCTTTCATTCTGAAATCCTGCTCGAGTGTGCAGGAGGTTACACATGCTGCACCTCAGAGAAGGGAGTGTGCTGCTTGACTGGGTAATGAATGCTCTTACTCTCACACCATTATTTACTGTGAAATGTTGAGTTGCCAGGCTGAATGTTACAGGATACACCTCATCCCAAACAAAAACCTACGCTGAATCGTTATTGTTTTTGTTACAATGGGCTTTGTGAATTTAAAATGGCTATATGACAGAAACCAGCACAGCACCGGAAAACTTTAACCCCTGCAATCAGTCTCTCTATTTCCTTCTCTCTCCCTCACTGAGCCTTCTGTGTGTGTGCGTGTATGTGTGTGTGTGTGCCCCACATACATAAACATGTGTGCCTGTTGCTTGTTCCACTTCCTGTTAGTGAAGCACATCCCCCGAGGAGATTTGTTTGATTCAGTGCTCCACCATGGAAGACTAAGTAACAAGCGAGTGAGCAGAGTAATTCAAACCACATTGTGACAAATATCTCAGAGAAAATTTACAATCGGTTATACTAAGTGGTAGCTTTTGCAGTGATGTTAGAACTGATTTTGTTTAATACAAAAAAAGAGGAATGTCACATGTTATTACACAGACCAAAGCCACCTTTAAAACAATCTCCATCAAGCCGGAGGGCTGGGTGATGAATGGAAAATGAGGGGATTATACCACCAGGACTGTGGACCATTAGACTCATTTTAACAGGAGAGGAAGGAAAAATGGAGAAAGAGGCATCCTGAGAGGGAATTACCAGGGTCGTTTTCACGTTAAAACCAAGTGAACAACTGAACCGAAAAACATTTAGGTAAACTGGAATTTGTTTCTGCACAAGGTTTCAAATTGGTGTTTAAATTTTATCTGCACAACAAAGCAAAGGTATAATAAAGTCAGAATAGAGTAAGGATTGGAGCATTTTAAATAGCCTTTGCATTAAAGTTAAGTTTACTTTCTGGTGATATATTCTGTTATCTCTCTCGCTGCGTGCTGTGTGATCACTTTCTTTAAACTCAAGCACCAAATTCCTCAAAAATTCTCAAAACGTTTGACAAAATATTGTACAACTGAAGCTGCCAAAGTAGAAAAGGTTTGCTTCACTACTGAAAATTCTGAAAATTCATTATTTTTTTATTATTATTATTAGAACTTTCTGAATATTAGGTTATTCCCCGAAGCCTCGACTGCACCATTGACTGTTGAAGACGTCACCATTACAGTCATCAAACACTGAGGCCTGTCATGTCATCAAGCAGACTCCACCATAGGACAGTCCTGAGGACATGTGAACATATCCATATTGTACAGCTGCAAGCCTGTAGTTATACTGAAAGATACTTATATTATATTTACAGATGTTTGTAGTATTCTGACCCTCATATGTCATAATAAATCCACAACAGGAGACTATATATAGACACTGTATACCTTCAACCAGTTTTCTTATTATATAGATATTTAGGATAACCCATTTGCAATTATATCTAATGGAATATTTGGAGTTACAGTTATCTCAATCTGCACAGTGCATTTGTGCAAAGATTTCAGATTTTATTTTTCGCATTTCGTTATGTTTCATCCTAAAATTGATTAATTAACATTGTTTTAGTTTGTATTTGAGGAGTATTAGGTGCAGATTCATGAGAATAAAAATGTTTCTTGGAGTTTTTGTAACTTAATCAAAAAAATATAAGAAGTGATGTGGGGGTCAAGCAGTTCAGCAGTGCACAGACCTCCACAATCCTTTACTTACTACTACTTGGTTAAAGCACCTTTGGCAGCAATGGTAGCCGTAGGTCTCCTTGGGAATGATCTTACAAGCCTGGCATGCCTTTCTTTTGAAAGTCACTCCTATTCTTCCAGGCAGAATCTTTAAAGCTCAACCAGGTTGGATGGAAAGAGTTGGTGCACAGCCATTTTTCACATCTCTTCAGAAATGCTCAAATAAATTCCATTCTAGCCCAGACTCTAGCTAAGCTACTCCAGGCCTTTCACAGAGTTTTCTTGAAGTATGCTTCAGGTTGTGGTCTAAAATGTAAATCATCACCCAAGCCGGAGACCCTGTGCACTCTGGAAAAGGCCTTCACTTCACTTAGAATTGAGCTATATTTTCTGCATCAACCTTTTCCATTTCCCTGACTTATATCCAAGTCCCAGTTGCAATCCCCACAACATAATGCTGCAAACACTGTTTGGTAGCAGCATAGACAGGTGTGCACCTTACCTAATTATGTCCAGTTAGTTCACAGTTAGTTCAGTTCATCAAGGTAGACTCAATCAAATTGTTAAAGCAGTAATGATAAATGTAAGATGCCCCAGAGCTCAACTGTGACAGGACAAAGGATCTGAATACTTGAGCAAATGGGATATTGCCATCTTCAGAATTATTTTTGCTTTCTCCTTGTGGAGTACTGTGTAAAAAAAAAAAAAGAACTGCATTCATTGTAAGATGAGTCTGAAACAAGCAAACAAAATCTGTAAAATTTAAAAGGGGGTGAGAACTTTAAGACAGTAAAATATGTCTTTGGACTGTGAGAGGAAAACTATAAGACCCAGAGCCTTTTTAAACAAGGGTGAGCAGTGTTTTTCCTTTCATTTACCACCTGACCTTCTCAATCAGGCAATACAAACCCTAAGCTACAACTGCCGCTGGCTTCTCAACACAGGTATTGCCAGATTTGGCTTGGCTCAAGTTCATACTGCAGAAGTTGTCAGTCATATGTTTTACCTTCTTACTTTCAAATAGCATCTAGCCCGAAGTTCAAGGTTGCCAGCATCCATAAATCACCACAGATGCTGGAAGCAGCTGGTGAGTGCAGCCATTCTGTAATATTTATGTTAAAGTTGTGTTTTTAACAGACGTTTTTTTCTCAGTGGATTTAGTTTACTTTTTCTTTCATTTCTCTCCAGTTAACCATCACCCTGTCAGTCAAAACCTACTGTGGATGACACTGCCCATATGACATTTTAATATATAATAATCATGCCAGGAAATCAGTAGCCTACATCTACGCTGATGTGGAAATGCTTGGCTTCACTTGAATACCTTTTGTGCTAGCTATGAATACACCGACATGACTGTTTCATTGCAAATTTGGCCCAGTTTAATAGATGTGCTCTCACTTCTATAACAGAGGACATTACACTGTCCTGTGTTGTACAAAGATGCATGTTGGTTGCTGCTGTTTTTGTTTGTTTGTTTGGTGTTTTGTTTTTTGTTTTTTTTTTGAATGATGCAATTAAAATCATAACTTGCTCAATTTTTAACCAATTTTCAGGAAATTTGGAATATTAACAATGCCACATGTGTTTTCATACAAAAATCTTATGTTGACAATAAAAGTAATACTTCTATAATATAGTGTTCAAAATAAATATTCTACAGCTGCTTTTTTTGTGATATTCTCCTTTAATATTGAGTATAAAATGTAATAAGTAATGAGATTACACCCACCGTTAAAATGAGTTCTGTCAAAGTTTGACTTGAAATGGCAGCTTTAGATGAGTCATTTGGCTCAAAGCCTTGTGTCCTCAGTGCTGCTGTACATGAATGTCTTCTAACTTTATCTTTTGGAAATCTGCACACAGCAAGTCAGTCTGAACAATGCTACACTTGCGCATGCTTTTGTGGCTAAAATTCAGGTACATGTTTGAGACATGTTTGGGGCGGCTGTGGCTCAGGAGGTAGAGCGAGTCGTCTACTAATCGGAAGGACAGTGGTTCGATCCCTGGCTCCCCTAGTCTGCATGCCGAAGTATCCTTGGGCAAGATACTGAACCCCACGTTGCCCCTGATGCATTCATCGGAGTGTGAGTGTGAGTGTGTGTGAATGTTAGTAAA
>VUQI01025191.1:27538-43554 GCA_015106735.1 Paratilapia polleni | reverse complement strand
AGTGTTAGTTGCAGTGTGTGAAAGCTATTAGGTATGCTGAGAAAATCTTTGTTGATCTCTGGCAAACATAGCCAACACTTTAAACAATGTGTCATGTCAACAGTGTTTCCTCCCCTTGGGACACAGTGGCAGGAGAGGGTAAATTCATTAACTACAGCCTAACTGGTGTGTAATTAAGTTGTGCACTGTAGGCGAAAAGCATACATACAGCAGGAGCAGGCTGCACAAAACAAATTACCATCATTCCCAAGGTCCAATACTTGATAAAAAGTTGCTTGTGTCCTAATAATATATCATTTGTCAATAGCAAAATGGAAAAGCCTTTCAAAAGTGTGTATAAACTGGCGGACTGTAATCATGTTGTCTTTGTGCTTGTCAACTGGCATTTAGAAATCCCTGCCCCATGCTAAAATGCTGACCTTTACTACCTCCCCCAAGGCGCTCTCTCCTACAAGTTATTGGAGTCGTTTCTCAACTGTGAAGTCAAAGTCATGTTGTGCACCCTGTGTCGTGACCTCCATTTACTTTCCAGAGAAGACTGACTTGGCTTCAGTGGTTAAGAGGTCCAATTAGAGAGTGCTGTTTGTGTTGCTCAAGTTTGAGTTTAATTTTTGCAGCCACAGGAACAGTGAGCACACCAGCTCCGTGCCAGATCAACCCCTCTGCTGTAACACTACCACCCCGCTACACCAGTCTTCCGAGTCATCATTAGTCTGCTGGCCGGCGCTTAAAAGTGAGGGAAAGTGTGTCAAAAGCTTGACTGAACACCTCCCGCACCCAAACACGCTCTTTGATGTGATAGAATGTGCTTAAGTCATTTCTTCTTCTTCTCCACAGGTCACAGCTGTGTCGTTCGAAAACAAACAAGAAGCAGCATGAAAAGCAAAATTCTAATTCATGCAAGAGTGACAGGGGCAAACATGAGGGAGGGGGCACGACCCAGTATAAATGATTCTTGCTCCTACTATAGCCCCAGGATTCTACATCAAGCTTAACTAATGTGCAATTAAGCTTTAGACTGGAAGAAAATCACCTTGTAAAAACATTTGTCAAGTGAACTGTTTTTTCTGTTCTGGGCTGCTAATTAACAAGGGAATGGGAAGAGGGGTTTGTTTGTGTGTGTATTTACATATACATGAAGAAAATAAATATCCTCACTGTTAAGGGAGAGCATTACCAAATCCCCTTCATATGTCTCTATTAGACAACACTGACATGTAGTCCCTATCATTAAGCAATAATAGTTTACTTTACAGCTCATGAACTACAGTATCAACAAATTAAGCCCACTGATAGTGCTCGGTGCCAAGCGAAGCATTGTGGTGGAGGAGGAGGGAGTAAGGGAGGGGGATGGGGTGGTTTGGGGGGAAGGAGAATGCAAGGCTTTATTGTGTCTGTCACATTAAACGATATTGCAGCCACACTCGGAGTAATGAAGACCACTTCTAAAGTCATTTAAAAGTCAAATCATCACTGTCTGTGAATTTCAATGATGTATAATAGAAAGAGCATGCCGGAGGCTTGAGAAGAGGGTGACAGAGAGCAGGAGGAGGGAGTCGGGGCAGTGGGAGTCGGGAAGTTGCTGTCCTCTCAGCAGGCACAAAGGTGATAGATAAAATGACGAGGCTGAGGCTGCTGCATGGCTCAGGGGAACAGAGTGCAAATGCATGACCATACATTGTGTGGGGCGCTGACATTTTTGCAGGGTCTGATTTGCTCTGTCTTGTGTATACATAACGTATTTGTGACTGTGTGTATGTGTTGTTTTCTAGCAGGTGGATGAGACTGAGGCCATGGATATGAAGGTGGACGGCTCCCAGGTGTGGGTTCCTGCTGAGGAGCCCATCGTTAACCCAGCCTTCCTCCTTGACTCCAAGATCTGGGAGATTTGCCAGCAGCTGCCCATCCACTGGATCCATCCCTCCCCCCTGAGCGGTGAGAGCAGGGGGCATATCTGCCTCTAAATGCAGACTATTAACACTCTCGCTGGAGGGCATCTCCACAGGCCACATGCAGGTCCACGGAGACGGCATGAGCTCCTAACCATATGAGCAGGCAGCCCAGGCTACTCTCTGCACGTTAGGAAAAAAGAGAGGCTGATGGTCAGTGGTGAAAAGAATATTCAGATCCTCTACTTGTGCAAAATCACCAGTATACACACAGTGTGAAAATGCAACAAATTAAAGTTGCTCAATTGTAGTAATAGAGTCACAGAAAGGCTGCTTTATATGATTATCATATCATATTTTGCACATGTATATAAAGGATGGATGTGGCCACCATGATTTTAATAATTGGCATTTTTCTATCTTGGGTCTTTTGTATTCAAATTTTTGCATGAAAGGGTTGAGTGCAAGGTTATCAGGTCTCCATACAATATATAAGTGCATTGCATGGACACAGATACTTGTTTATTAGTGTTAACACAAACAAAATAATACTAGAATTTCATTCACTAAAAAAAAAAAAAAAATCTATGCACAGGCTCATATGACAGTCTGTTATTTTAATTAACCACAGAATAGGGCATATTATTTGTCAGATAACTACACTAAAAATGCTCCAAAAGCCATCAGCACCACAAACAATGTAAACAGAGGTTTCTTGTGTGATGTCGTGCGCACATTGCTCGAGAGTTGTCTGAAATACTGGGCGTGGCACAACCACCGGTCGCAAAAGAAAAATGTACATTCCCAGACTGGTGGGCGAGTGGTTGCTGAAGGTTGCAGGCATTCCCTAGGTGAAATCGGTCGCAAAGAGGGTGCTGCACCAGAGAAGTTTTTGTGATTGCTTTGGTCGCTAGCAGGTTGACGTCATCTCCTGTAGTTTTGCATGGAAGACGCCGATGTGTCTGCAAACACTCTCTAACTACTCGCCGAGCGGTAGTAAAACTTGAGAAAGTTTGAAGCAAACCAAAAATGGAGACTATTAGCCTTCAAAATGAAAGTTTTGCCTCAGCACTGCAGCAAACATGTTTCAAAAGGTGCGACTTTTACTTTGAAGGCAAACGGTCTCTGTTTGGGGTTTGTGTCGCATTTTTCACAGTTTCACTACAGTTTGGAGAGTAGTTGGCGAGTGTCTGCAGACAAGTCGGTGTCTTCCTTGCAAACTCCATGCGACCGCAGCAATCTGCTAATGATCGCGAGGAGGTTTTCGCCAACCGGTTGGGGAATATACATTTTTCCCTAGCAAATGGTGGTTGCCAGGGGTTCACTGACCGGTCTCTAGGCCTGTGTGACTGGGGCCTTATGAAGTTGACACTCCACGTGATTAGCGGTCGTGTGACTGCAAAACCTCAATAGTAACAGTTCATTGACTTAAATTAGCTGAGGTGACAGCTAGCTATGTCGGCATCAACCTGTCACTCAAAGTAACCCTAATACATAACTTTAATCCCTAATAAAATTTAAAGAGGTAATTTATATATAAAAATTAACCCCATAAACTTGTTATATATGAGTAAATTAACTTTAAAGACCAAAAATGTATTTTTGGGCCAGGCTGTACATATGTTTATTTGTGCTGTAAAGTTGGCATTTAGGGACTGAATCACTTTTAGAGCCAGCCTCAAGTGGCCATTACAGGAGCTGCTTGTATTTCAAGCTTCCATGGTGGCTTTTTTTTTTTAGGCCCCAGAGATTAGTTTACATTGCAAATTATCTAAGTGTAAATTACCAGGCTATTGAGACCAGACCTAAAAAATCTGTCAGTGTACAAAACCGCAACTGCAAAATAATGTGACATTGGTAAAGAAGACGATTTTAGTGATGAGCATAGGTTTGCAGCTCTCCTGCTGAGCTTTATAGTGAATTTCAGCTCGTTGTTTAGCTATCTGACCTGCAGAGCTTCTTCTTTTGTTCGGTCATAGCTCTTGTAGCGTTTTAAAACTCAGTCCATTGGCTTTGAACAAAACAGCAGACGGACACAGATAACAACTAGCAGCTGCTCATAGTGAAACATTTAGCAGCTTTAGAGTGAAACATTTTCCTTCATTATCCGGTAGAGACCAAAAGCAATGTTAAAGGAGT
This sequence comes from Paratilapia polleni, assembly GCA_015106735.1. NCBI lineage: Eukaryota > Metazoa > Chordata > Actinopteri > Cichliformes > Cichlidae > Paratilapia > Paratilapia polleni. Next base: position 39,526 of record VUQI01025191.1, on the reverse strand, counting down.
GTTTAAAAACCCAACTCCATGTGGAAAGTAATAATAGACTGTGCTACTGGATGTGTAAATAAGCAAATGTTTAAAAACAAGTTTTCTATACTAACATACAAGGTGATATCAGTGTTATCACTGCTGGTTTAAAAAAGGAGAGACGAATTGAGGAAAATTGTTGCCTTATCTGAGAAAATGTATAAACCCTCTTACATTCTGTTAAGCAGTTTGCAATTATCTCACGAAGATGGCAGAGTTTTTCACATGCTTTGAAAAACAAGCATTGCACGAATCAGTCATTCATGTTAAAATGAAGATATTTGCAGTGTGTGCAATATATGAAGTGTCTACAAGGTAACACCAGCAATCAGATAAATGCAGTAAAAAGAATAATATTTTTCTCTGAAATGTAGTGGAACAGAAGTATGCTTCAGTTTCAAGTAAAACAACTAAATATATACCCCAGTAAATGTGCCCTGTTACATCAGCCTCTTGTTTTGGTCATCTGGAGATTTGTTGTTTTTGGGTTTTTTTGTCGTTGTTTTTTTCTTTCACATAAAGATGCCAAGGCTTTATGAACTGGCATCTGTGTGTTAGTATCACAAAAGCAATAACACCATTGTTTGACAGAAGTGTGAAAAAGCCTGGAATTAATTTCTTTTGAATGTTAGGAAGTAACATCAAGCCACTGGGAAAACACAGTGTGAAAGCCAAAATTGAATCTAAGAGCTTTCTCATTTTAATTCAAACAACAGAAAACAGTTCCAAGTATATACAGTAACATCTTCTCTCTCTTTCTCTCCCACTCTCCTTCTCTGCTGCTCTCTCTGTGCACTCAGATGCTGAGTTTGAAAATGTGGACACACCCGACGCAGAGGTCACAGGTCAACGTTTTGCCCGCGACGTCCTGGACCACCTTCCCGTAAATGACTATGTAAGTGGGGCCCTCTCTGACACTTCACCCAGGGACCACACCACAAGATACAGTAAAGCCACTTCAATCAGCTGCAGCTCTGCCTCAACTCTTTCTGCATATAAATCGCTCACTAATTGATGTTAAAACTGACTTTGTGCACCAGAGGGCATAGCAATTGCTCTATATATCTGTTTAAGTAAGGCCAGTTCAATGAAGACTCCCTTAATGTCTCTCCATTAATTGAGAGGAATATCCAGCCTTTCAAAGGCAGCAACTTGTGCCTTACAGCCCTAGTTAAAGCCTTTTTTCACTTCCTTTATTCTGAGGCAGTGGAAAGCACTGTACAAAGCAGCACTCTCAAGGTCACTCATTGCTGCACAGATAAGTTACATTTATTAATAATGCTTTAATTATCAAAGCGTATAAAATGAATGGAAAGGCCAAGTGGCATATTTTGGTGTACAGCATGTAAACCACTCAATACCGTATGATTAATTATCCCCCGACTCTGGGGGAAAATCACATTGAATAGTATATTATACAAGACTTACACACTCATAAAGCACAGAAAACTGCAGTTGCACACTAAGATACACCCTAAGAACAGGTGCAAGGATATATGATATATGCACATACATGCACTGAGCACTTACAGGTGAACAGCCACTAAAGCTAAATTCAAGGATAATGAGTCAGGCTCAGTCTCCTCCGCAGGGCTCAGAGAAACGGTGTGAGACATGCAGAGAAATGAGACACCCTATAATGTTGACGTTTATCAGGCCCATCCCAGAAACAGCTTCCTGCTCAACTCTTCAATTTCCCCCCAGCTCCTCTGTCTTCTCCCTCATTGTCTGTGGCAGGAGATGCAGTGCTATGCAATTAAAACATACCAGGGGATGAAAAACTCAGCTCTCCTTTTGAATGTTCTGCCTCTATCAGCTGAGTAATGCATACCATTGCAATCCATTCCAGCAGCAAGTCCAGGCGCTGTTTGTGGGTCCAGTGATAACAATGGCCTTTGTGGCCAAGCATAGGGCAGGCAGCAGTCTGTAATTGGGAGTCTGAACTCTCACTCCTGCCAGTGGTATGCCACATGTGTCAGTCTATTTTTTTTCTTCATTGAAAAGTCATGCAAATGAGCACAATAAAAAAAACAAAAAACAAGGAAGCTCACACACAGAGCCTGCTACTTGCAGTTTCTCTGCATTCACTTCATCTGCATTTCATAAGTCTGAATTTGAGCGCCACACCTGCCCACAGTGCACATTCATAAAGCAGAGGCTGACAGATATATGATGCTGAACTTTGCCATGGCTGCCATGTCAGAGTGCAGTGTGTATCAGAGGTGGCCCTGGAAATTTCAAACTGAATAACAACCATCTGAAAGGCCTGAAGGGATTGTACCTCTGTCCTTGACCCATATAGCAAGGATGGGCTTCCAATATGAATTGACCTCACACATACTCAAGTAAATATGTTAGTATGTGTTGCTGCTTGTATCCTGGGGTTTGTCTTGTGTGTTGGACTTATCCTTACCTCTGGGTGCTACAACCAGGGTCAGGCTAAGTGGCAGTTCATGCATAACAGAGGTGCAAAAAGCTGAAGGAACTCAAATTTCATGAATGCAGAAGTTGTTTGCGCCTCCAGAGGAATCTTTAGACTGAAGCTAAAGCTCCTTATCACTTTGGTAAAGCAGCAGAGTTTACTGAAATACATGACTATCTGCTTATTCAATTACATCCAATTTCATTGTCATTCCACCTCAGCGTAGAGAACAGTGAGATGGAAATCAGAGATCAAGACACGCAGCAAAGAATTTCATATGTTCCACTGTCCTGTGTGTCTACATAAAAAGACCCTCTTCGAATACAAAGCAGAGTATGAAACAGAAATGTTATCGCTGCTGTTTTGATCCCCGAATGAATGTGATGAGCTCTGCTTTGAGATTTAATAACACATCCAGGCATGTGCTTCAAGCTCATGAAGAGCGGTGATCAGCGTGTGTGAAATAATACCAACAAGTGTGGAGATTAGAGGAGTCATGCTTTGATTCGTTACATCTTATTGAATGACTGACGCAGTTTTCTACTCTGCAGACTCATTCACATCCAGTGCCTCATATTATGCACAGACGTGACTGTGTTTGTGTGCAAGTGGCATGTGCATGTGTGAGTGTGTGATGAAATCAGATCCAGCAAGAGGGTAATGGCTTTTACTCTTCATTAATGCTGCTTGTTTGTGAGTGACTGCCTCAGATTTCCCAAGGTGAACCATTCTTATCACCGCAGCTTCCCACTAGAGACGGCAACTCAAAGCCAGAGTGATTAATATGTACCCTCCGTTTTAAAAGGATAGCTCTGATTAATTGTCTTTAAGGTACAATGCTGCCTATTGGCTGTTTGTTTTGATAAACACCGGCGTCATTTGAATAAAATATTTTCTTCATTTTCCACGCTGAAGCTCCAGATTTCGTAACATCCCAGTTTGGGCTGTGAGGAGCAGATAAGATTATCGCTGGTCCATTGACAGGTTTTGTGTTGTTTCTATAAAAGATTGTTGCCTAGAAGCTGATGACCTGAAACTTGCCTGAAGCAATAAATCATTAAAAGCCTACCTGTGCCTGTCATAGTAATAAATCAAACCTACCTGGATATCATGTGTTGCACCCTTTCTATGTGTTTTGAATATGTCTCAAGAGCGTATAATTTTACTCAGTTTATCATTAGATGTATGGTTTTCATAGGTCAGTCGTGGTGGATTTATTGTAGATAGCTGCTACATAAAAGAAAACAATGTGTGTAAAACCAGTGTGATTGACTGCTCACTGACTTGTAGAGGAGATGCAAGAAATCCCCTAATTCCCTAACTTAATGCAGTAGGGGACTAAAGGGACTCAGCCATGTGGTCCTGCGGGTCCTGTCCTCTTAAACAATTCGCACACATTTTCTTTTCCCAACTGTGGATGTGTTTTGTTCTGCACTATTGAATGTAGCTGAGTCATTTTAAGTGCTTGCAGTTTTTTTCTGAATGTGAAGTCAGCGGAGGCCGTTGACTCCTGGAACCGAGCAGTTTAACGAGATATCACCGGATTGTCTCCAAGGATTCATTTACTAAAAGAGATTGAAATGTGGTCAAATGCATACTGAGGACGGTTGCTGCTTCAACTCACACTGTGAGTTAAGTGGCACTTCTCCGAACCCCATTTGGAGTTGCTCTTGATCAAAGGCATGGCACTCAGCCCCCACGAGTCCATGAGGGCATGAACCAACCAGCACAATGGAAAAATCCAAGGGCCATTAATTCTACCCAATTTACCTTTCGTTTGGGTTTCATTTGGCCCCTCTATAAATTCAGAGGCAGCCAGCAAGAGCAAATGAAAGAATCCTTGTTAGGCGATCATTACTCTGCTAATTGCTTTAGGAATGTGCCATGCACTTAAAGTCAAGGTCAGGGGGAGGGCGCCAAGACGTGAGGAGCTCTAATTTGAATGCTCTATTGGAGGAGGGGCAGTCATTTTAGTGCAGAGTGTGTGCTTCGGTCGAGGGAGTTAAGAGGTCAGAGATGAAAGAAATAGTGTAATTATGCTGGTAACTTTGACCGGAGATAGTGATGGTAGAGAGGTTGTGAATGCTGGATTCAGAGAAGGGACAGTGTGCCGCCTCCAGTCGTGCTTCCTCTGCTACAGAAAGGTCAAGGGTATTATATCATGTTTTATGCTCCTGGAGCTTAAATCAAGCTCATTCACTCTTGACGCAACCGTGATCTCTTTGGCACTATCATCAAGCATGTCACAATTTTGCATTTTTGCAGACATCAATTCAAATCTTTTCACTTTTGTTTTGTTTTTACATATATTCTGGTGACCTACAATCAAAGCTGCCTCATCAATTCACATCACCTCCTCCTCTTCCTCCTCTATTGCCCTTGCCTCGGGAGGACTGGCATTTGTCATGTGTGTGATTGTAACCCTGCCCGCTCTTGTGTCCTCTGCAGAGAGATGTTGGAATCGAGCTGGATAACCGTCTGGATGAACGTGGCTACTGCTGCCAGTACTGTCGCCGTGGTTACCGCTACTGCCGCCGTTACTACGAGCCCCTGGGTGGCTTCAACCCCTGGCCATACTACTACCAAGGAGGCCGGGTCATCTGTCAGATTGTCATGCCATGCAACTGGTGGATCGCCCGTATGCTCGGGAGGATCTGAGGCACTGAGTGTGCTGTCTGGTTTTGAATCTGTTTACGTTGTAGGTGCAAAATTTCCTTTTGATAAATATTCAAGACCACTTGTGACACCAAAGCAGTCTGTTGCAAGCAACTATTAGTTTGTTATCCCAGTCAGTATGAGACAGTCTAAACTCTCTAAATGGTGTTTGAAATATTTTTGATTCTTTCTTAAAAGGCATTGGTTGTTTACAGGTGTCTAATTTTTGCTCCTTGTTATTTGATCCTGTTCAATGAGCACATTTAGTTTGGAAAATGTCTCCAGAAACTGAGCCACACTAAAGAAAAACACAATCTGTCCTTACTTTACCTACTCTGTCATGCATTCATTTTTACTTTATGGTTTAAAAGCGTTCTACTAATGTTGTAATGTATGAAAAGCTACAGTGAATACAACAGCAAATAACAATATACTGTATGTAACCCTCTGAGTGGTGCTATCACATTAAATATGTAACAAAACATACACTTTATTAGGAACACCATCTAATGTAATTCAACAGCTCTGCCATAAGTTTCATTTTTATGACATTTATACAGTTTTTGTTGAAAACTGTTGTACTTTATACTCATTACTGAGGCCCTATTTGGTGGTGGTATACTGGACTGCATGATATTGAAAGGGGTTTCTAATACTCTTATTAAAGTGGCAAAATTGTTGTTTAATCAGTATGTACCCCTGAATAGTGTGACCAAATGAGAGATTGTGGGTCATTGGTTTTTTTCAAGTTGCAACTTTGATCATGTGAGAGGGAAACAACTGTGTTTTCCATTTTTATATAGCAATAGCTATTAAAATGTTAACTGTTGCTTCAGCTTTCAGTTCTGTCTGGTGATCATATTTGCATTTCAGTAGGGCTACATCCATAGATTGACACATTCCTCTTTAAGCCACAGGTTTCTTGTGAGACTCACTTTAGTTGATTTTTGCAGACTAGAACCAATCAAAATGTGGGACACTGTCTCAGTATCTGAGATGGTGGGAAAGGGATAGATGCGCTCTGTAGTCCCACATAAAAATAGGACACCTGATCACCCTATTGTTGAATGAGGTAATACAACTGATCGAGAATATGGTCTACAGATGAAAGTATTGAACTGGGCGTGTGCAGTAACATTCTCTGGGAAAATGCTGTATTAAGTTACTGCTAATGCAAACCCAACATTTCCTCCTGCTGCAGCTTCACATTAAAGTGGGGAAACACGAGTCGGCTGGTATTACGATTAAGCTTAGCACTTACCAATTTATTATTGACAAATCTTCTTCAAAACAAGACAATGGCCATTTTCAGCATTTCTCCTACAATATATCAGTTTGAAACATTGCGTGGAGAAATGAAGCCACTGTGAGATGTTACAGAAAGAGCTGCAGGCAACAGGCTGCACACCTCCAACTTCTCAGCAAGGTATCCAACTTTCACTTATCTGTTGGCACTCATGCCATTTGCAGCATGAAATGAGATTAGGCTGCCCACACAATGATGGGAAAAGGCCAATTATTGCCTGGCTTGTTAAAGCGACACTTTGTTTTGGTGCCCACCAATTCTTGTGACTTGCAGTATTAGACCACATGTGCCGCTCCCACCAAGAACTACAGGTGTCTCCAAGTCAGTCAGGACTGAAATCTTCAATATTGCCCCATTAACAGGCATGAAAATGTTTAAAGTATAACGCAGTCCAGTACATTACTGCCAAGTACATTGATCATCTTTCCAATAATGTCAACAAAAGATGTATGAGCTTCTAAAAACCAGAATGTATGGCAGGGCATTTGTATTAGATTACATTAGATTGCACAGGTTGTGTTCTTAGTGAGTGTGCATGTCTGTTTTTTAGGGTTTTGTTTTTTTCTTTTTTTTTCTAACTGCTTACATAACCACAGATATGAATAAGATTCCATACCCCATACTCCTGTAGGCCCAAAGGACAAAGCATACAAGAGTTAAACCAAAACATAAAGAAAAACACGTCCATATACCAAGTCACATAAAACTAAGAAACATGCAGGCAATAAGGAAAATGCTACCTAAAAGTTTGCTACACCAGAAATGTTGTTGCAGTGTCACAATACAACTTCATCGATCCAACATGAATGTACACACAACAACCATTTTAGAAAATTTGATTATGTGAAGACACCAGAGACCAAATAAAATATTTAAACTAAGAAAAGATGAACAAGAAAAAACAGAATTCTAGCATGCCAATACAGAAACATAAGTGGCTGCTGAAGAACCAGCTTTGAAAGTTCATTACTTACTCTAAGTATTTTAGCAACACTTTTCTCTCTTATTTGTATCATGTAAAACAAAAGATGTTTAATTAAAGATTCACAGACCTCAGCAGTCGCTTCTGATGTACTCACTGATGTGCTATCCTCCATTGTTTTCACCGCTGTCGCAATCTTCAAAATGCTTTAAATAGTGCTACTGTTCAAACATTTTCTTATTTGCCGAGGCGATTTTAATCTCTAACGCTGCATCTCAGTGTGTCGAGCTGAAATAACTCTCATCTGCAACTAAGCAGGCGAGATAGGCATTTGTAATTGATGTTCTGTCATCACAATAACAAGGCGCATAAATGCCCAAGAGTATTCAAGCTATGTGAGGTACTCAGAAGTTAAACAGTGAGACAAAAATGGAACACTCATGTTGTGATAGTTTGCTTTGAAGCTCTCTGTATGTTCCTTTCTTTCCTTGTTTTTTTTTTTTTTTTCCAATTAAAATTTCATTGTATGAATAATCTCAGTTGTCCTATCATATGAAACAATGTGATTTCCTTGAAAGACACTTAATATCCACGGGTGTTTGTCTGAAAGCTGATCGTAGTATGGAATTTGAGTCCAACTAAAGCAATCAGAACAGACAGATATCCTTCTCTACTCACCATTACTCCCATTCCTCATTAGCAGAAACATTTAGCATCACATCTTGACAAGACAAAACAGACATATGCGTTTTTATTGTCTTGATTTTATAACCCGAGACTCTCTTGTGTACCAGATGCACAATAAAGCTTTGTTTACAGTAATATGGAAGTATCTTGCCTACAAAGTAAATATAGATGTTGACTCGTGTTGGCTCACTCTGATGATAATGTCAAAGATATCAATAATAATTGACAGTGAAATGGATTGTGTTGAAAGAGGGGGTGAAACTTGCTGTATGTAAATGTTTTATGAATATGCTCATAAATGGAGTTCAGACTGAAACCATATTGTTATTTTTAAATCAATAATGTCAATGGCCCAGAGCAACATGTCAAGTGAAAAATACTGGCATGAGTTAACAAATACAATAATTGCAAACATACTTCAAATAAACTGACAAGTGTACTGCAAAGCCCCCGAGGCAGTTCTGAAAAGTTCATAAAATCAGTGTTTATATAATTCATTTCTCACTATTTCCCGCTTATCACATCAAATGGGCATGTGTTTATTAAAATGGATGCATTCAGCATTCAGCATGCTACTGCTGCTGTTGTTGTTGTTGTTGTGAAGCTTCTGCACTCACGGTGTTAGGAAATAGTATAAAGTGTTATTTTTCGTAAGATGCTGTTAGTTGTCAGTTGTCTATCTGGCGAGGTCTCTGAGGACTCTGAGGACTCTTTTGTGTAGTCGTGAGAGTAAATTGCCATGGAAGCCCTGAGAGTCGCTCTGAATGGGATGGTTCACCCTGACTGGAGAGGCTGATACAGATATTACAGCTGGCTCCCTGAGAGCTCCTCATGCCTGTTGGGACAAAAGTCCAATATCAACCATGAAAGTCAAATTTTAAAGTACAGATGTCTCACAATTAAAAATCATTGTAGGGGAGACCTTGAATGACACTGGATGGTGGTAATACTTTAGATCAAGCATTACAAGAGCAAAGAAAGGGATCACAGTCTAGTTGTTGCCTTCTTAAAAATGCATCCATATTTTGTTGCCCAGTACACAGATCTCAGACACATCTACTTCTGCTTTATTTTTCCATTACACTCTGTCTCATGATGTAAACAGTGCAATTTTAATAATTTGCATTAATAGAATATTTTCTGTCTGAAGTTAAAAACCTAAAAATATACAAACAAGACCAACAGACGTTCAGTCCAAAAATGATGGGTTTTTTTCTGTGAAAATGCAAAAATTCCAACTACTCAAAATCAAATGATATTTTGATTTTGAGTAGTATAAAACCCAATATGGAGGTTAATTTATATTCCTACTATCTATGAGGAGGTTTAGCACTGTGTGTATTAGATGTGAGCCAAATCTGCGAGTGTCTGACAGTGAACTCCTCCCTTGTAGACCAGAATTAAAGAATATATTGCTTCAGATGAAGCTCTGCACTATTTTTCTCATGCATTTTATATAGGAAACCCCCCCTCCAGCACTCGTTTATCCCCGTTTTGATGGGGAGAGGAAACAAGATCGACTGCTCTGCAGGATAAACAGAGATACCGAGCGTTTACCAGGTTATCACAGTTCAAAGGATTTTGCCTACCTGGCCTGAGGAATGGCCACTTCCATTGAAGCTCACAAGTGAATTAATTCTTTTTGTTACTTATCAAAAATGCAGGGAAACTTCACTCCCAGCTGCTTATTTTCATTTCAAATAATCGCTCCTTCGTTTGGAGCCATGAGTTGCTATTCTGGGGTGGAGGAGAGTGAAAACCAATGTATGAAGAGTGTCTGTATTTAGATTAGTGACCTGAAGGAATAGTTCTCTTCAATCCAGGCTGAGGCTCTGTCTCTGCTGAGGACACATGTATTACCAGTGCCATCTTGTGTAGACAAAGGTGTACTGCTGTAATATCAAAGGTTAGTTGAGGTATTATCAACATTTTGTTTTTTTAACATTTTTAAAACATGCTGTACTTTGCTGTCCTTAAATACATTCACTTCTGCATCTCTGAGATAAAGCTAAAATTTTCAAGTTGTATATTTTTATCAAATTTTACCTGCAGGTTGTTAACAGACTGCATGAACCACAGTGGCCATAAGACAGCAGTCATCAACTCTTTTTCTTTGTAATGCTGCAGTCAGTCTGGTGACCTGATGGTTAAATAAGCTCTCCCTGTACTGTTCCAGCTACAGGCTGAAGGCACAATAATGTCAGCCGTCATCCCTCAACTGCTCCCACTGTGAGAGGCAGCATGGCACAGCAGTAAACACTCGCGCTGTGTCAGTGGCTGCAGGCGACACAGAAATAGTCCTCCTCTCCCAGGACCTGGCTCTCACTCCATCTTCAGGGTCTCTGACTCACTAACCAAAGGAATAGCACAGACATAACGGCTGCTAGTAGCCTTTCATTATTTTAGTAATCCATAAGAACCTCCGCTTACCCTATGGCAGGCAATCGATGAACCGCTCTACAGAAAAGCAAAGTGTCTGTTTGTATGTAATGGAGGGCTGTTTGTTGCTGAATGTGAAGCTTGTGCAATGATTTCATTCCCATTTCAAACAATTTTCCCATCTGCAAAAGGCTCAGGAAGCTGTGTACTGGTGTGAAGAAGGTCGTAATGGTGGCTGCGGCTGAACTTCTGGTCTTGTTTCTATGTGTGTGCGTTTGTGTGTGTATGTGTGTAACCCTATGGCAAGACTGGATTGTGTGGTACACAGCTGTGTATGTGGGTGTAGACAGAGCAAGGCATAGTAGGCAAGCCCTGCTGCCAGAAGACATCCTCAACACCAACCCCCTTCCCCGACCCTGAACACACACACACACACACACACTTTTCACTATGCAAGCTGTGGTGACAGACTCGTCTGTCTTGAGCTCTGGGCATGTCACATGCTAATGTATTCATCCACCCACAGCAACTGGAGAAGCAGAGCTCTTAAGTACAGTCCAATCAGTCTCTGGCCCGCTAATGGCTCCAATCCAGTTTCCTACAGTAGCTTTTTCTTTCTCTCAAAATGCCATGTGATCAACTGTCCCCCAAAGCTTCAACAGCCCAACAATACAACTGAGTTTTCAAGGCAGGAATAGTTTCATTATCGCAACAGTGCAAATTAATGGACTTAGTAACTGCTTGCAAGCTATTTGTTTCCAAGTTTAATTTGGTTTTCTGTTTAATTTTTTCAAAAATAGCTTGTGTGACATTTTATCTGTGCCTCACACTATTTGCAAATCATTCTGCCAGCAAAAACAGCAACAAATGGGGAAAAAAAGAGAACAGTCAGCAGAGAAGATTTTGTATTTAATTAGCATATTGACTTTTTCTTAAAAATCTATTCTATATTCAACATAAAGGAGGCCATTGACAACCCAAGTCAAAAGAAGCAACAAAAACATAAGCAGTGGACATACCTCAACATTTCACAGACAGTAAAACAGTGCTTGAAGGAAAAGGAAGGGTAGATACAGGAATATATACAAAGCAAACAAAGCAGCAAATCCCGACTGAAAGACTGACATGCAAATGTAACCCAGTGTACTTACTGACTGTTAAAAATCTGCATAAGCTTGTACTTAAAAAATAGGTATACATTCAGAGTGTCTTTGCAGACCCGGAGCCCTTTGGCTAATGTGGGGTTGTAAAGTAGCATTTAACTCCTGTCCTTAGGTGCCAGTGGAGATGGAGGTCAGTATGTCTGAATGTCCTTACTCTGCAGCTACAGTCTGGCTGGAAAATACAACCAATTTAACCGTGATACCACTCAGGATCAATATGACTTCATCCCCAGCAGGACCAAAGGGCCAATCGGATGGCTGGCCTGAGAGGTTCTTAACCAAGTGGGACAGCAAATAAAGAAGGCACAGACTCAACTGACCCGAGCCGTGAGCATTCGAGGAGGAGGTGAGGAGAGAAAACCAGACAAGAGGTAACGAGGGAGGAGAGGAGGAAGGGGGGGGGGGGGGAAAACAAAAAAAAAAACCACCGGCC
>VUQI01025191.1:0-26267 GCA_015106735.1 Paratilapia polleni | reverse complement strand
GACAAAAAAAAAAAAAAAAAAAAAAAAAAAAAAAAAAAAAAAAACTAAAATAAAACTGGCACATTTGGTAGACAGGGATCCCTGGTTTATCCAATGGCTACTTTCCTAGAGGGAAAAGCATTTTGTGTTCGTGAATGTGTGCGTATGTGTGTGCATCTGTGTGTGTTGGGGATCACATCTACATAAAACAATCCTAAATCTGAAAAGTTATTTCTTAAAAAAAAAAAAAAAACTAAACACTCCCTTGATTTTTAAAATTAGGCACATGGTCACAAAATGTGTGAGTAAACAATAAATCCTGAGGCTGAACTGACCAACCTTTAAAAGCTTAAAGGTTTTAAAGGATCCTCGTTCTGATCTTTGATCAGATCACTGTGGTTGGAAAAGAAAATATCAAGTCTGGGGTCAAAATGGATTCAATTTTGGTTCAGCTTGTGTTGAAGAGTCCTGCAGCACTAAGCCTCTGCAGGTTCTGTCTTTATCTGGATAAAGTTTGCAGGCAATTGAACAGACACTGGCAGCTCCTGCAGGCCTTTGATTCCCTGCTCAGGCTGCAGGGACATCTCTCCACGCACTTCCAGCTCCTCCACAGGGGTCAGACCCTCACTAGGGCTGCTGCTCTGGGAGGAATGTCCATTAATTATAGTTTCACTTGCACCCTCCAGGCCCTGGCTTTGACTGGTATCAATGATTACAGTCCTGTACTGCAGCTCCGCCTCCCCTGCCTCCATCTCTTCTTTTTCAAATGTATGTGCAGCCAGTGATGGATCACCATTCACCATTGACTGAAAGTAGCTGGGGTCCAGCATCTCCTCTTTGACCTGCAGCCCTGGGAGGTCGCTAGATTTCAGCACAGTGGCAATTACGGTGCCGGGCTGCTGTGCCACCATGGTCTGCCCGCAGGTGGTGTTAATGGTGACAAGGCGGGGGAGACCATTGAGGTTGGAAGTGGTGGAACTAATGACTCCTGGAGGGGAAGTGCAGGAGGAGGAGGCAGACGAGCCCAGACTGGTGACCAAGAGCTGCTGCGGGAGGCCATCCTGCAGGCTGTTAGCCCCACCTGCTATAGAGGCCGTCTGGATGGTAAGCACATCTTTACCACCTGCTGTCGTGGAGGGCATGGTGTGGAGAATAACCCGAGAAGGGGAATGGCTGGAGTCCCCGTTGGCCAGAACAGTGAGGGGAACAGACTGAAGAGAGCCAGAAGATGTGAGGACCATAGGAACTGATGCAGGAGTGCTAATGGTCCTGAAAAGATAAAATAAACAGAAGATGGAGGTGAGTTTCTTCACCTTCTCTGACAGAGTTGGTGTAATACTGAATATTCTATTTGTATCTTTCAAATATATACAAGGTTTATTTTTCATGGACCCCTACTGAGAGAGTTAGCAACCGCACAGCTATGAGCCTAAATAGCAGAACTAATGCCCTTATTAAAATAACAAATTGTGCTGACAGCTGTACTGCAGAAATTATTATTCTCTTCAATTTCTAACTGCAGACAATGTTTAACCACTAAAAAAATGTCAAATTTGTGATAATACATTGGTAATACAGGTAGTGGATTTAGCAATAGAAAAATAAAATGTAAAGCAAAGCTGTGCAAGAACAACAAAAAAAAAAACAACAACTGCAGTCTATAAAAAACTAAAGGTGATGTGGCACTTTACTGACATCAACAAAAAAATGAATAATATAAACTAAAGGTAAGATTTACTGCAGCTCTACTGGGTTTGCTGTTGCTGTGTTCACCTCACAGTTTTATTATGTATAATAAAGCTCTGCATCTCAAATTCTGAAAAGGTGACTTTTAGTACATACAAGGCTCCAAGATGCAATTGAGTTCCCTTACAAGTTGCCACCACTAATAAAAGGTTGATAAGCTTTGAGTGAGACATGTTCTTTGAATTTCAGGGGCAAGTGCATTTATATATGCATGTATGAGTATGAGCAATATTTAAGCCTCTTCTGTGTGTTTTATGTCTAGTTACCATGGTTACTGTGTTTTTGAATTTCAACGACTGCAAATCAAGTTAGTTTTCTAACTAATATTTTACAATTACTGAGTTTATTTTACATTGCTGATAAGGATATCTAATAGACATGCATTTTGGCAGATGTGATTATGTGGTTTCTTACTAAAAGTTAGAGGAGAAGATCAATAACGCTCTCATATGTGTGCAGTCAATATAAGAATAAAGGCAACAGCGAGTCAGCTTAGCTTAGCATGCACACTATGTCATCAGGTAAAGTTCCTGCTGTTCCACATTATATCTCATTTGTTTAATTTACACAAAAAACAAAGTGTAAAACATACATGTTTAGATACAGAATTAAGTGCTGGGCATATTTCAGGTTTGGGAAGAGTGGCTTACAAGAGTCTTTAATACTCTTAAGAGGCAACCAGCAGAGACAGGCTAGCTGTTTCCCCTGTTTCTAGCCTTTGAGCTTACCGGCATTTGGCACATTTTCGGTGACAACCTTCACATCTAGCTCTTGACAAGAAAGTAAATAATCATAAGATTTGAGTCAGTGTTATCAGTGTTTTCTGGTGGATCAACAGTGTATTAGAGACACTGTCTCTCACTTATCTCCAACATCATATTCTTGGCTTTTCTGTCCTGCAAATTTGTGTTACTTTTCCTGACATATGGACAGATAGATATATCCAGAATAAGCTAATATCACCCCGACTGATTTACCCATCGAGCCCTGGTTTGAAAGATCATTAAACGAAGAATGATTTTTCTAGCACCCACTGTGGAATAATGAAACAAAATAAAGCTATTCCTCATTTTGCTGTTGGTCCCTCTCAAAATACCTCTGGCATTTTTCACAGTGCACCAATATCATACCTTAAAGCTTGTGCTGTTTCTTGGACTCCCGCCACTTGGTTGGCCTGCAGCATATGAACAGACTGAAGGAGCTGCTCAGCCTGTCCACCATTAGCTTCCTGGTAGAGACATTCATTGTTTGGCTCTTTCTTCATGTGTTTTACTGAGACTTGGTGTTGACCATGAGCTCTTCCGTGCCCTTTGGACCCTCCACGAACCACAGACCGCCCGTTGGTCGATCTCTGGTTTCCATAGCCGACATTGGTATCAGAGCCCGTCTCTTCATCCTCAATCACCACCAGATCTGCTGGCATCTCCTTAAACTGATAGACCAGCCGCTGCCCCTCCACTTTAGCCAGGATGCCTCTCTGATAGTAGTACCTAGAGAAGGAAACAGATAAGGGGATGTTCAGCACATTATAATCATTCAAATTTTACCAGCCTCATGAAATTCATCATGAACATATCTATGGAGTCATGTCTTTAGGGTTCAGACATAAATGACCTTTCATTTATAGAACAATGGCACTCTGGAAAATGGTGCTCATCTGTATGTTACCTGAGAGCTCTTCCCATGGTCTCATAGTTCATGTCAGGTTTGTTCTTGTGTTTGCCCCACAGCTTTGAAACAGCCTTGGAGTCCACAAGCTTAAAGATGCCTTTCTCCCGCTGTGTCCACTTGATGTATTTGGGACAGGTGTTTTTATCCTGCAGTAAGGCCAGAAGGAATTCCCACAGGTAGATGGTATTGCCTGCAAATTGAGGGGAAATAAATTTAGTCTTGTTTTTAACTTTCAAGTGAGTCAGACATTCATGGCGAGGCCTTGGAGCTGTGCTATAGACATCTATAATTCATTTAGTAATACAGTTTGTATATGAACGCCACAGGGTTACAGGAGAAACTGCTCTTTTCTTGCAGCCATTGTATGTGTACATGTGTGCCTTGGGAGGAAATTAATTATATCAAGTCTGGGAGTAGATTACTCTAATTCGTGAAATGCTTTGGCCAGAAGTGGTTAAAAACAGCAACGCTCCCAGTAGCCAGTTGAATCTAAGACACCATGACAGGGTGATGTATATGTGTGCAGCTGAACCTGCTGTCCCCAGCCCCCTCCTCTTTGAGTCGCACTGTATGGTGCAATGAGGTTTTACATCGTGCACCACTAGTCTGCTTCTATCGGCAGAGCATCAACGTGCCCTCCAGCCTGCAATCACTTCTGTTTCCCTGTGAAACACAGCACTCTGAGATGCCCCATCCATTAACTCTCCTAGAGTCGACCCTGCCGGACTGCAGGGGTTGAGGACTGCTGTTTGCACACTCCACATGAGGAAATGGAGCATACACAAGAGGAGGACAGACCTTGATTTTTATTGGCTGATTACAGAAAAGTGGACTAGTTAGTGAGGCTTACCTTTGCCCTCTTTGCTCTTCTTCCTGAGTGGTAGGTTAGGGGTGGTGATAGGAGAGCAGGGACGAACCGCCCGCGGCTTTCGCACTATGATTCAAATTATGGAGTAGTGTGTTATAAGGTGAAAGGCCATAATGAAAGCATCTAATTACCTACAACACTGATTTTTTAGTGAGAGATTTCTAACAAGGAGGAGGAGGAGGAAAACTGTCTTACCTTTGGTTTTTTTCTGAGCTTTTAAGGGACATTTTTGGGGAATCTCATCCATCGACGAAGTGTCCTCATCTACGGACATATCAAGGCCAACACTGTCCATTTCAGGCCTCAGTGGGGTGTACGTCAGATCTGACTCGAGCAGTGTGCCATAGGTGTGAACTAAGCATAAACAAGAGACAGAGAAAAGTGTTTCCAGCTGCAATTATGAGCAGTGTTAGGTCAAAACTGGCATTGTTGTCACAAGCTGAAACAGCGGAATAATAAGCATGGAAATTAACTTACGCATACGCTTTTCATCCAAAATGTTGTTTGGAGACTCCATGTTTAGAAGAGCTGCTGCAGCTTCATTTGTCTCCATGCTGTCCTCTGTGCCTGAGACTGTTGTTTCTGTCCGCCAGATGACAACAAATTCATCAATAAGAAATGTGAAAGAACACAATTATAAGTGTGCATTTCATTTTCAGGAGAATAACACAAAGAAACAATCCATTTAAAGAAAATTATTCATTTTTATTAACTTATTATTGGAAAGAGTATTTCTCATATATATTTAAATGTACGCTTGTATGTTTTGCGTATTCAGGTAACTTACTGTTCATTGACTAAATAGTCTGTAGGTCAAGCTATTGATTAATTGTAATTAATTAATTGGAAGAGTACTTATGAACACTGTCTCTGCTGTGCATCAGAGCAGATATCAAATGTGTAAGTTGTAATTTTCTGGCTTTGCATCTTCCACTTGTTCATTTTGTTATATATATTTAAAATTCAATGTATTGCATGTGTACCTGTGAGGTCCACTCCTCCTTCCAAGATGGATGGTTCCTCAACCACATGCAGAGTGGTATCCACCATGATACCATTGGTCACCTCATCAGACTCGAGGCCCGAGTAGACTTGCAATAGATCGGCTGCGGGCACCTGCTCAACAATCACCGCTGGAAATACTGACGGGTCGTCCAGCTGAACAGAGAGGAGACACACACATACACAGAGAGGTATGAGATGTTGTAACACAGAAGATACCCCTCAGAGGTAGAGGACCGTGGGCCTTTGTGCATATGTCTTTGAGTGCATATGCAATAAAAACACCATTAATTCCTCCACTGCACATCATAAATGTGATATAAAAACCCCAGATGACACCAGACTAATGTTAAAACCCGATTTGGTCTCTTATTTTTACTGCCTTGTAAAATATTGTAGATTCATACTCATTTTTAGCTAATGTGTAGGCGCATAGCATGGAGGAGAGCTCATTTCTGTGGTGCTGCAGCGGTCCACAGGAGCCTGCTGAAGAAGTCAGGAACCAGCTGTTTGTTCTAGCCCACTTGACCTGAAGAGTTAATCTTATGTTCAGAAATTATATAAGACCAAATGAATGTTAATGCATCAGCCATGAAATGCAGACAAGCATCCCCTTCATCATCTCTTAAATGTGCTTTGGGAATTGAAACCTTGCTATCTCATTTCAGGCATGGCACAAACTGATGCAGGAAGGAGCGAGGGGACAGAGGGAATTACCAGAGTGTGGGCCAAAGTGAACTCCACCAACAGAGACAAGTCAAAAGGACCCACTTGGCACCTGGTTTGTGCCAGTCAGAGAGATGTGGGGCTTATTCAGTCCTTTGAAAGAGAGACATATGGTCCTCTGAACCTGACAGCAGTTTTCAAATAGTATTAAGAAAGTACAACATGAAAAAGCAGAGGAATGCTGATTTAATAAACATTAAAATAAAAAAATTTTTATAGCACTGTATTTTGGTTTTTACCTTGCAAATAAAAAAGTCACCAAAGATATTTTGATGTACAACATGTAGGCCCCTGACCACCAGCAGATGGCAGCAAACTACACTTCAAAAGTGCTTTGAAATCCTTTCATCTCATGTCAGTGTCAAGCAGATAAAGCAACTGTGTTTAGATACTTGCAACCAGCAATGGTTTCTAAATGTGTGATGTGTCTAAACCTCACTGAATCATTTTAATTGTGATTAAATGTTGATCTTAGCTGTACTGATTCCACTGAGCAAGCACACAGGAAGTGATTTCCATCTTTGAAAAATCTTTTCTGAAGTTAAAAGATTGCTAAAAAAAAAAAAAAAAAGAAAAAGAAAAAGAAAAATAGGTATATCTCCATAGGTACCAGGCACATTTGAATACCCTGCTGCCTGCTGCTTTGAGTCATTGAGATATCTCAACAACTAATTTAAAATCCATAAAGATTTGTTAATGAGAATGAAAATATTAACTGGAGAAATGTTTCCCTTTCTAAATGTACATGTGTGCATTATGCTGTGAATTATTTTAATTTTAATCAGACAATGTAGATCACACCTTAAATCACATTCCTATAGTGATGACCTGATTAAAAGGGGGCATGAAAGACAAAAAGGTGTGGTAGGAGGAGCATGAATAAAGGCTTATCTGTCTCTTTGCACAAGTGTTCATTGTTGGTTCAGATCTCTCGGGCATACCAGGTGTCCAGGCCTTGAGCTGGGGGGGTTGGGAAGAGGGGGTATTTCGAGTGTGCATGGCTGCATACCCATTTCGGCTACAGTTTAACCAGGAAACTCACAGACCGGCCCATTATTTGGACACAGTGTTAAATGGTTAGCACCAACAGTAATTATCCATGGATTCTTTATCAATAACTGCATAATTTTGGTGTTTATGAGTCAAGGGCAAGGTGGCTCTGCATAATGTCTATCATACCTCTATCAAAAACACACAGCTTGTGTCATCCAAGCAGCAAAGCATGAGGCTTGGGACTAATAAAAACCCTGAGTTTTGCTTTGACTGTGAGTGGTATCAGAGTCTCACTGACATGCACTGAATATTTCCCATTAATCAGACTCTTTGGTAGACATGCTATCAGGGAGCGAGACAGGGAGGCTACCACATTTTCTCAGCTTGACTTAAATTAAGTTTGCTGCCCTTGAATAAGAACAAAGCGTGTGTCAGTAGATAAAGCCATTTTGACTATTTGTCTGCGTCTGAAACAGCAGCCCTTACCACCCGCTCCAACTAAATGCAAAAAGCCTGTGATCCCACACGGTTTGCTGACAGAGCAGCAGACACATGTCGCTGACGTCTCCACTGTTGTTTTGATGTTAAATTGATTCTGTTTTTTTCTGGGAGCAATTCAGACTTGTACTGCTGTGTAAACCCGATGATAACCTGGCAAGAACTATGAAAGAGAGAAACTGCTGTTTCAGAGAATAAAATGGTGAGAAGGTGGAACAAGCACCATACATGCAACACAAATTATATTGAACATACAACAAGTATCCTAACAGCTTCTTCCTCTTTGTTGACCTGAACAGTGTTTCTAGTAGGGAAACAAAGGCGATAAAGCTCTGACCAATTTGCATTTCTGAGTTCCCCATTCTGCCTTTGAAAGGAATAGCATCTGTGCAGGCTGTTCCCCCACACCCCACTCTCTTCTGCTTTACCTGCCTAACCACAATGCAGTCCAACTGTCTGTACACTTTCAATATCCACAACATGATAATTGAGAAACTGTAGCTGCTGTAACATAAGAGATACTATCTTGTTTAAAAGTTGGTTGTTTACCAAAAGTCACATGCCTTTATTATTGTGACTTGAAAATGGAGAAAATTTTGTAACCTTTTTTTTCTGTCTCTACCCTCAGTTGAAGCAAAACATGATTGTTTTCAAAAATCACAAAGCCGTAATCATATGATACAACTTAGGGAGCTACTTATTGACTTAAAAACCAATATAGCAAGGGCAATCATTACAGAATCTATTCTGTGATTTCACTCAGCTCCGCTCAGCTTTACTGTGGCAAGAAAAAAAATCTTTAAATGTCCAAATGGCCACAGCAGTAGCACCTTTGTAAGTTGTTCGTTTAGGTGGGAGTATTTTCATGACTTGGTAAATAGGGGCAAACTGCTTGTAAAACAGGCCAAGTGGGTGCAGCAAGTAACAAAGCTGTAGCAATGGAACAATACAAGACCTTTTGCGAGAATTATCCCATCCCTTCTAAACAGCTCTGTAACTGGTCCATCAGGTTAGGCTTGAACCGGTGCTATTCAGGGATCCAATGACAACCTGTCACTCTAGATACACACATACAGATACTGGGACACATAAACACACATACATCCACACTTACAATCAAGCCTGCTCCACAGGATTCAGACCCGGGTGTGGGGAAGAGATAACTGCACACCTGACCGAGCAATGAAAAGACACACAGGCACAGGTTCACATCGTATGCACACACAGTAACCTTTGGGCAATAAACACATTCACGTCCTAGCCCCACCCTCTGCCTCCCACACACTCTAGTCTCACTGCAGGTTTTTCAATCTTTCCATTTCTGTGCTACCAGCACCCCACACTCCTCTTCCCAGACCTCCTCTCGGCTCCATCCTCCTCCCCCCCGTGTCGTTTCTCAACATGTTGTCAGAGTTAGAGATCACAGGCTATCCCTACCCCAGTGACCATGCTGTTTACACTAGATTTGTTTGTTTTGAAAAGTATTTCATTTATCAACAAAATTGCATACAGTGTGTCATGTTAAAAGAGACAGATGGTTGACCACTGGCTTGACGGTCTTGAATGTTAATGTAGACTACAAGTCGAGTTGTGAATAAAAGCAACAGAAAGTTGCGTTTAAAAATGTGGTTTCTCCAGTGTTATTGTACCTGATTGATTTCGTCCATCCCATTGCTGGCAAATTCAAACACCAGTTCATTGGGTTGTACTGCGGTCGTCATCGTAGTGGAGTTCAAAAGTCAAAGAGCAGCCTAAAATATCCCGGCTACGACTACTCCAGCTCCTTTTCTGCACAGACTCAGTTTCACCTCACAAAATGGCTTCCCTGTCGTCCCGTTTTCTAATCTGAGAAGTTATTGCTCCGAGAGAGAGACCATGAGCCGAGTTTCAGAGGAGTCCTGTGGCCCAGGTGGGAGCAGCCTCGTCCCTCTCTGACACGGAGGCTGGGCCCCGCTGCGCCTGAAGCATCTACACCTGGAAGACAGAGAGAGAGAGAGAGAGAGAGAGAGAGAGAGAGAGAGAGAGAGAGAGGAGATAGGTCAGCAGACATATTAAATCTGTTCAATTTTACTAAGAGACAAGAGGCAGAAATAGTTCTCAGAGGGTGGAACCCCTCTGAGTTTAACTGGGCTGCGTAAAACCTGGTCAGACCTAAGCAGTTTCAGGCAGCAAAAAATATTATTTGGGTCATGCCTAGTTTTGATCTGTGATGCTGAAAAATCAGCTCACTGACTGGTTCCAGCCTACAAACCCTTCACAAATCACAAATTAAGTCAATACCACTCAAAATAACAAACACCAGCACGTTAATTGCACTAGGTTTAAAACTCACTGACAACGCAACTGTATCCTTACCAGCATTATGCAGTTATTTATATTCTTTACAGATACTTTTACTGAAAATATCAACCTGAATACAAACAAATGAGATATAAAACTGAAATACTCCATCCAATACAGATGCAAAAATGTACACTATCTATGGATTACTATTATGATTAAACAGACTGTCAAAAAATATGTTATTCAAGAATTATCAATTAATCTGTCACTAATGTTCTAAACTGACTGATTACGCTTCGATTAAACACCAGAAAACAATGAACAGACAATCACATGCTCTTGATGACATCTTCAGACAAACAATCCAGGATCCAAAAGAGAAAAAAGACCCAAAAGAAATTTGAAAATTCTCATACTGAAGAGCCTGGAAACCACTTTACATGATTATGTTTTAAAAAAAAAAAAATAGGACTTGTTTCAATATTGTCAGTAAATTTATTTTCTTTTCATCAACTAATACAAAACTGCTCCACAGTTCATTCTGATTTAATCACAGACGCCTCAGATTTTATGCGTGTCCCTGAATGTGAGACACCCGTCTGCACACCGCCCTAGATCATAAGGCTCAGGGGGGCTGATATTATGATCACATGAGCAGTCTGAGCGAACCCTCCCTCTTCACACACACGCACACGCACGCACAGGCAAAAGATCACTCGTCTGATGATGCTCTGGAAGCCCCTGTGTGCTGACCCTCAGGGAGGTACTGCGATCACAGGCTGTGTTGAAGGGAAACTGGTGGTCATCTATTTGTTTTGGTGTATGTGTATGTGTTCAGGTGTGTCCCAACAATTGATACCCAGAGGCAGGTTTCGGGGATGAAGGATGGGAGGGGCTGGTTTTGGGTTAAAGAATAAATGTAAACCCAGGGGCTACACAGACCCCCTCCCTCTCGTTTCCCAGAGATCAGAGCTGGCAGGAGTAGAAAAGTAAGATGGGAATGTTTGGTACCTTCCCCCCACCT
Organism: Paratilapia polleni; assembly: GCA_015106735.1. NCBI lineage: Eukaryota > Metazoa > Chordata > Actinopteri > Cichliformes > Cichlidae > Paratilapia > Paratilapia polleni. The sequence goes on along the minus strand of VUQI01025191.1, from coordinate 15,477 downwards.
CCAAACACTCACTATTCCTGCTTTTCCCACTGCTGCAGGGTGGAGCTTATTTGCTTTTAAATGCCTGTATGCCTGACGAAGTTGCATACCAGGCCCAACTGTATTTTATTTTAAAGGGGGCATAACAGAAGAGGATGGGATAGTGAAGGACTGCAGCTTGTGGGGCACAGCGAGCAAACAAATTTTCTAAGTTAGTTTATTTCTCCGCTAAGCATCCAGACAGAGCAGTAACATGTGGCTACTGTCTGGAAGGCATCGCTTTGGGAAACAGAAGAGAGACAGGGAAACTTAATCTGAAGGCTAGTGTTTCACTCCAGTCAATCCCTCATGCTGTCTCTGCTGGGCAGCATCCATGCCCACCTCTGCCAGGGCTGGACAGTGCTGCCATCTGTCTGGAGCTCAGTGTCCTGGACTTCTTGGCATCTTTATGCTTGGTACTGTGAATTACCAGACTCAAGCAGAAAAGATATACTGTATGAGGCTTCCAAATTAAGCGCATATGTCTGCTCTTTAATTCATTTGCAGTTTCAATTGGAACACACATACATTTACAGCAGATGCCTTGATCTGCCTTTTGTGAAGCTGGACGAAATGTGTGTTGGTCTGTATTGCATGGGATCACTCTGAAAACGGCTGTGCCCAGCCTCGATGCAGATCTGAGAAGACACACGCTGCTGATCCTGCAGATGTTCTCTGCTGCAGAGCATCTTGGTTCCCCTTTTGTAGTTGCAGTTTGTGTTAGAATTATGGACATTTATTAAGCTGTACATTTCAGCTTTCAGCCACAGTACTGTGGCTAATGGAGGGATAAATAATCAGCATCCAGTCACTAGCTGGTTATCAGATGACAAGAAACTGACTGTTATCAAATCAGCAGGCATCAAGATGAAAGTAAATAGTATTTCTTTTATTCTGTGTATGTTTTACAGTTATGTCTCAAATTTAATGTGTCTGGGTTTATGTACAGTCTGCTACATTGTATCAGACTGTGTCAGTGGTTGCATGTACTTTCTATATCCCTCCTGTCAGTGCTTCATTGATCTGGATGGCCCAGTTGGCAAAGTGCTAACAGCAGACAGGGATACAAGAGAGCCAGCCATTAGTCAGACGCAGCCTGCACATTATCCCCCAGCACATGACAACAGCTGCCTTGTCCCAGCACAGGGGCAGGGTTGTAACTGCACTTACTACGTCATGAAGAGAAGAGGAGGAGGACAGTGAAGGGAGGGATTTTACTGAGATGTTAGGTAATGCATAATAGTCCACAGAGCAAATAGACTGCCTGTGACTTGCTATGGGTGGGGCCTTCTTTTGACACACTTGAATATTTCAGCGTGGTTTCCAGGTGGGGCATTCTGGTGAGGTTTAATGGCTTAATAGTAGTGTGCAGGGTTTGAATACACAAGCACATGTGTTTTTGCATGTTATGCTATATGAATCTGTCCTTGGGATTCCAATTAGTCTCTATAAATGCTGCATAATACTATATAAAACTTTCCAATAAAAAAAAAATAAATAAAACTATATGCTATAACATCCCAATAACTACTTCAAATCAACATTATTCATTTTGGGGGGCTTCTGGGGTTATTATTGTGGTATTATTTACACAAAGCTACCTATTAACACCCAGCAGACATTAATCTGGAGATTTATTTTAGTCTCTGCCAACTCCTGGTAGAAATATCTATCTCTGTAGCATTGTGGTCAACAGCTACCTTCTTCTGTCTGTTGCTGGTACTGGGCACACATGTGTACAGTAGTGTTTTTGCTGAAAACACCAGCTGGAAACAATCCTGATGTGAGTGATCAGGCTGACAATACAGTCAAATTGTGGAGTAAAACCAAAATAGTGAGCCTAAGGGCGCTATAATGCTAGTAGACATGAGGGGATCTGTAAAGTTTGGTGCTTCACCAAACAACTTTTTGAATGTCAGAAGCTGGACCCCAGAGATTTTTGCTTAAAATTACATTAATAAATATTCAGTTATCATAATTGTATAGTAACGGTATAACTCACTGTAATGTAACACAATGAACATTACTATTAGTTGGCGCCTAATGATAATCATTAGTATGGCTAATGTTATCATTCTATCGTGGCCCTTGCATGTGACCACAGTGATGGGATTCTATCAGTCAGCTCTCCTCAGGCAATTATGACTGGCTGTTATATATGGCGGTCTCTTGTGCAGCAGACTGAGGAAGAGTATGAACCAAACACTGGCGTACTCCACCCTTACAGCATGGTGACTGCCAGTCGCAATAACAACCAATTAGAGTCAGGATTCATGAACAAATGGAGCATTCCCAGAAGGCCCTACTTCCCCCGCTTTCGTCTCTTCAGCTGAGCTCATTGTTGACCATGAAAGGAGGTAATTTAAGCCAATTGAATGACTGTGCAATGAGTCACCCTGCATGTGGTGAGTGCAAACATTGTGAGATGCAAGAAAAGGGCCAAGCAAACTTTACTTATCAGTCCTTTTCAGCTCAAGGTACAAAAATACAGGTTTCCTTAGGTGGCTGATTGCTCAGCAGTATACTGGGGGTGCTATATAACAACGGTCACAGGATGGATGGTGCCAGAGGGGTAGTGGTATTAATTAAACCTCCACACAGGTACAGAAGGGGCAGATGTACAAACTTAAAGAGAAATAAATCAAGAATCTCTCTGCACTCATTACACCTGCAATTTTCAATACCAATACAAAGGTTTAATTTTCCCTGTTCACCTGTGCAGTGATACACCTAGGTGCAAGATGGCAGAAAATGCATGGGCTTACTACCACCATGTTATTAAATAACTGTCAGTATGCTGTTTTTGCAGGATCCTCTGGGTTCCTGTTAGGGAAGTGACTCAGTGATATGAGGCCCAAGCTCATTCCTGGAGCTCTGTGATAGCCCACAGGCTAGCGCTATGTCACCAACATAAAAACTGTTTTGTATACAGTATTTTCTGTGCATTCTGTATTTTCCTCAACACCTAGCATTGCACAATACAACACGTCTCACCATGTTTCAAACTTCGACTCAACTTTATTGACCAGAATAAAGCAGCACTTTCACAGCACTCCAGAGGCCACACCATGTGAGTGGTGATAAAATGGCTGGAATGGGCACAGAAGCAGGCATAGACACTGGCTAATGGCATGCAGCTGCAGAGCACAAGGCATCAGAAACACAGACAGCACTGCGTCCGAGCCAGCACTCACTGTGTCTGTGTTACACTAGGAGGCAATTGGCTCTGCCAGGCCAGGGCCAAATGAAGACTGAAAAAAAAAACGTCACCTCGAGCACAGGGTTTCAAAAAGCGAATGGAATTTAATCTCATCTCCTGCGAACCTTGTACTTTTCCACTCAGGCTTCAGGCTCTGGAAGAAGGACCCATGCCTTCCTGTGACAACGGTTGTTTGTGCCAACTAAGACAGTATAACATTGGGCTTTTTATGGAAGATTCGACATTAGTTTTAGCAGGATAATATGGTCTGAAGATTAGAGATGAAAGCCTAGTACTGTCCCTAGAGATGGCAGCTCAGACATGTCCACAGAGACCAGATTCCACTTCTCTACTGGTCACATTTTCCTTCCAGTAAAGACACGTTTCCTTCTGAGACACAAGCTGTTCTCGCTCCTACATACTCCTCTAACGTGTGCTTTATCATACTGTAGCACAGAATACTGGACTTGTTTATGGCATTCAAGACAAAGAATGACAGCCAGAAATAGCAGTGACTTATTTTAAAGCTGAGTAGAAAAAAAGACACCCACAAACTGACCTGTGAATTTTGCACTCACAGGAACAGCATCACTGAGCACTGGGTTTCTGCTGCTTCCTGTCTGTTAAACCACACTCAGAAGAAAATTTCTTCCTCTGTGTAAGAGCGGAAAGTTCTCAACTCCCCCTCCTTCCTTCTGAAACAACACGCTATCACACTCACAGACACAGCTACCATTTCTTATATGACTAGAAATATCTGCCAGAGTGACGTAAAACATGAAGATGATTACGCTGCAGTTGGACTCTTTTTAGACAAAGATCAAGTCTGGCAATTTAACACATAATTGCTTTTTAGTAGGTAAACTAGCCTAAGTACTGAGAAGTGGTTTTACAAGAGTCATAAATACATACATATCGTATATTAGAAAGATTAACAAACTAATGATTCATTTCAAAAATATAACTTGCAAATGAGACACCACGATTTTCTCTCACCTTCTGACATTTTTAAGCCTGCTACTGCAGTCAGGACTGTTTAGTGACAGTGATGGTTTATTCGAAAGGATCACACTAGAGCTCTCAAAGCCACACCTGCCATTTGCAGACATCTCTTTCCCACAGTGCTGACACAAGTCATGCAAAAGCGGATAGTATTACGAACCCACCCACCCCTCACAACAGACACACATCCCTTATTTGGCACCATGAGTTGGTTTTGCACAAATTCTAAGAACAAACTACAAAGTTTCCGTCACACAGTGTACTCTTTTAGGTCATACAAAAGTATTTCAGTACACAAATGCACTCTGTGTGCAACTACAGCACAGCACACTGTTCTTATAAGACACTGAGAACTACTTTCCTGAAGCCCCAACCATTCATTCACAATGTGGAAATATTCTGCTCTGCTGTGCTCAACTTAACACAAACAAATATTAAGCTTTGAAATGAAGGATAACCACATAAATCCAATCACAATAAAGTATAAATAAATTCCATCTTGACTATAGCACTGTTGTCTTACCTGATGTTTAACAAATCCAAGGCGAAGCTCTTTGTAAAGCAACAGATGCGCCCCTTTAGTAAAAACTACCACCAGCAGTCTATTTCTATAATGTGGCAACCAGCCACATGTCACAGATAGGAAGAACCACTAAAGTTGTGAAAACAGGACAGGAAATTGCAGCAAAGTTTTAGACAAGACAACTGCACCAAACACAACAGTTTGATGTGCTATGTGCTGCTGTGACCACCACAACTCTGCTACAATTTTATTAAAAGATCTGATCATTGTCAGTTATACTAGAGTAAGACTGTGTGCAGTGGGGAAGTGCCATAGTTTTAAAATTACTGTTCAAGACAACATTTGCAGCAATGCTCTCTGAAGCCGGATCTTCCAGCTGACATAATCTGCCATCAGTGATGCTTTTCATTTTAGTAGGTGAAAAGAACACTCAAGGCAGTGAAATATGTTATGTTATAAGCTTGTGACTTAAGTGTTTTCTGGGTTGCTTTTTTTGAACCGACTAAAGATTTGATAAGAGTATAAGATTTATCCAGGCATTTTACAAACCAGAGCTGGCTCCAAAATCGAACTGGCCTGTTCTAAGGGAACTATATAAACTACGTTGTTCCTTTTTTTTACGCTCTTGTGTCTGAGCTCAGTGACATAATTTCAAAATAACAAAAAGAAAATTCCAAGAAGAACACAAAGAGTAAAGATGAAGAAAAGCATGCGTGTCTGTGCATGTGTGTTAGGAGTTTCACTGCCTTGCTGACTCTTTTCTTGGAGACATAGTTGAAATGTTTCATCTGAACTTCTACGCTCTGCTGTTGTTTTGGCTGCTGAGTGGGAGCCATTTGATGCATGACTAGACTGGAAAAGCTGAATTTTCTCGTTTTTATACAGTAAGCAAGCCTCCCACAGGCGCTGGACATGAACAGGAGGCAAGTGCATACAAAACCACCTCTTTGTAAAAAGACAAAAGTGAGAAATCTGTATGTAAACTCCCCTGAAAACATTATTATCACAGCTAAATTCAAACCTTGAAGTGATTCTAAAATCTGCGCTACTTTACCTACTTAGTAACATGCCCACATCTCTGATGTATTTACATTCATACCAACACTAACATGTCACATCACAGGAATACTGGCAACAGCAAGAGAAGATCTCATACCTAGAAAAAAAATACCAGCAGCATACTCTCAACTAAACTTAAATAAAAACAAGTTGAAAGATGACATCCCAAAGTCCTTACTATAAACAGCCATGCCAGTTTTACTTCTGATAGCTGTCATTCTATTATGTAACTTCCCACAATTACTAATGAACTAAAGCGAAGAAATCCATGGAGCTTATACTGTATCAACCTTGCCAAGATACTTTCCACACCGACTTGAAGCATAGGTACGTGTTAAAATGGAGCCTAGAGCTCTCAAGGCTGACTCTGGGTTGAACAGGGGGACCTGGCTGTTCCAAAGGAGGCTGCATACCAAACAGGTCTGGACACAAGCAGGCTGATGTGTCCACCCACAGTCAGGCATGCAATAATACAAAACAGCAACACACCTAGAGAAGGGAACAGAGTCAGACAGGGACGAAATAATCTTTGTCTTGTCATACAGTTTGACAGTCTGACGGCTAGCTCAGGAAACAGCATGGCAGTTGTGAAGATTAATGGTCACTCACAGATCTGTACGATAAATTTTCACCTAGTGCTACAACGGGAAACAGCTAGCCTGGCTCTGTGCAAAGGTAAAAAAATCTGCCTACAAGTTATTCTCTTCTTGTAAAACTGCAGACTGTACACATCTTTGTACAAATTAGGCAAACAAACTACAACATATAAATTACATAAGATTTAGAGGTGCTAGCTTTCATGCTAAGCTGAGATACCTATTTCCTGGCTGTAGCTTTATACTCAGCACACAGACATAACTTTAAATCTGCTCATTCTACTTTTGCTAAGAGGCAAATAAATGTTTCTCAAAATTGAATCCTTAATGCACCATCAGAAATAGGGGCAAAAACTATATATAAAAATCTTTTTTTTTTCTTGCAGTATATTATGCCACAGTACAGTTGTTTATTTATAAAAAGGATAAAACACTGTCAAAGATGCAAATTTACAGCTTCAGCTGTTTTTGAGACTTCTGAGGAGCATGCTTCAGTTTAACAGCTAATAACAACTAAATCAGCTCTACCCATCTGATCCCCCCCCTAAAGCCTCACAGATAGGACCACTCACACTGAGACAGCTTAGCCCCTTCAAGAGAGCTTATCTGATTTCACACAATTGGATACTGGGTCAGTGTGGTATTAAGCATCGCTGGCCAATGTTTCTATCTAATCTTGAAGCCAGTAAACGTGTGCCCCATTCCTGGATCGAAGGACAGAAGTGCAAAGTCATTACTTTTCAAGATGCCAGGTGCATAGTTCAAATACAGACAAGGGAAAAATGCTAAGCTGTGTGACTGAACTAACAGGCCTAAGCTACAACTCATGGAGTCATGACAAATGTTTGAATTGCATGCTTTAGGTATTACAGCATTACTTGGACTTCAAAAAGTTGAGCTCGTCATCTTAACATATTTTCTGTGTCCGCCCTGTGCTTTCACCACTCATAGCATTAAAATTCAGATTCCCTGCTAATGCCAACCTACTCCATCCAGCTGCTGCAAATATATATCAGCGGTTCAGCTCATGCATTTGGAGAAGTGTTTGACATATTTGCAGGAAGCAGGAGGACTGTCTGCTCAGGCTGGTCAATATTTGAGAAAGCTTTATGAAACACACTTGTTTATTACAGTCAGGTGATGAGGAAGGTGCAGCATGGGTGCAGGAGATGAGGACAATAAACTACCTGGTTAAAGAGACAGCCGTGCTCAATATGGCTGTATAACAAAATATTTACATGGTGTGATTGCTGTACCAAGACTTTTGCAGGAAGATACATAGACTACTGGCTCATACAAACGCTAATCTTTGCTTCATACTACTTTGAATAAAGAGGCCTTACAATCAGTCTCCCGAGGGGCTGGGGTTATGTTGTTCTGACGAGAATCACAATGCAAAAACGCAAAGGTAAACAAGGAGTGGCTGTTGCCTAGGAACATGCAGGGGGAGAGGGCTTGTAAAGTAGGCTCTGTGGAACAAGAACAGAGCAGGTGGGCCTCATTCAGCTCAGCAAAGGCGCACTGTTTGTTTGTGAGGACACATGATGAAGACCAAGCATAACAAGCACAGAGGACTGAATGGATTTTCAAGCTACTTCTACCTGAGTTCACTGCTGTTACTGGCTGGAATCGAACATGTGAACTGTAAAAATTACTCCACTGATTTATTTATTTATTTTTTTACAAGAAGGAAATCTTCCAGTTGTAAAACATTCTGAATTTCTCAAATCTGAATTAATCGGAAGCTTATCAGCTCCTTATATAATGCATCTCTACATCTCTACACTTACGCATTGTAAAACAATGACGTCAGAGTCACGGCAGTGGGGCTTTTTCACAGCTGACACCATTTTCAAACTCAGTGATATTAAACTCTTAGGACTTGATAAAGAATTGGACCTAGAAGCAGAATTGATCATCAATAGAATCAAATCCATCCAATAAGCTTTACTCAGTGAAAAACATAATGTTATATTACTACCATCATTAGTGTAGCCTACAAACTTCAGCAACTGGTTAGATTATCTTAGCATAAAGACTAGAAACATGATAAACCTCTACCCTTAACCCTCAATCTCACCAACTAACCCATGATATCTTGTATGTTTCATCCCTGGTAGATTAAAACAAACACAGCTTAACTTGTTAATCAGTGACCTCTGCACTGTTTCCCAACAAAGGTAACTGGCTGTAGGCTAAAGCGCTTTATTTAATGTGCAATCAGAGTTCTCATCTAACATTCAGCAAAAGAGCAAATAAGGATATCTCCTGAAATGTCAAACTGTTGCATAAGCTGAGAGACACAGTGAAATGTTCAGGAGTTTTTCATAGGTGGGTGTGGCACCATTGATAAAGCAAAAAAGAAGGACTTGCAGTACAGTTTCTGTTTGGCTGTTCTCCAATGAACATAAAGAATCACTGTCACAAAAATCACATTTCTGAATGTAGACCTGTATGCATGGATGCTAGGATTTAGAGCTACAGAAGTAAGAATTGATTTAATTATTGATTTTCACACATCAGATCGTGTCATGACAAATTTTTATGAAATCTGCATGTATATGTCATTCCTCAAGCCCCACTTTCAGCTAAATTAAATGCCTCAGAGTCTGTCACAGTCCTTTTAGGTTTGGTCACAAACACTCAGACAAGGGGATCCACTCAGCAGATCATTTGAGTGCTGGAGTAATTGTGGGCATGGCTCGTTTTCCATATGAAAGCTTGCTGCTGAAACTTCCAGACTCAGGCACCACTTCAGCTGGGTGTCTGGGACCAAAGCCTCATAAAAAACATGTGGCAAATCAATTTGCCTGGGTCAGAATGACTCTTTGTACCAAGTGATACTGCATTAAAGCCAACACGGTGTTTAAATTAGCACAAGAGAGCTGGCAAATGACAGCAGCTAAAACTTATTTCACAGAGTATGTCAGTTTTATGTTCATATACATCTCACAATGGGGAGCCTATTTTTTGCATGTTGTTACCTCATGCAGGGTGGGACCCATATAATTGGAAACAAAAAGACTGCAGTGTGAATTTGCTTTCAGGCCTTTATACGGTGCTTGCAATTTAAAGCTGTCAGCTACAGCAGACATTAATATTTCTGTATTTACAAAGTGTAAAGTTACAAATGACTGCATTTCAAACAAAGGCAGAGCCCAAGAGAAGGTTGTAATGGAAATTTTTTCTGATGTCTGTATGCTGCTTTTATCTGGAGCAAAACAAACCTGCACCTCAAACCTTCCCCCACCCACACAAGCTCAGTGAGTAACTTCAATGAAAGATTAACTTTTATCGCAATAAATGTGTTATCACGATTTCCATGTAGACACTATAGAACACGTTAAGTGTATCAACAAACACTAAGTTACTAGTAGGTCCTATTAACTGTATGCTACTAAAAGGGAAGTAATTTCTAAACAGCATTAGCCTAGGTAGACATCTAGCAGTTGATCATTTGTGAATATTATATTTATTTTTCACTGTTTCTGAGACTCTGCTGGCTTTATTACCACTAGGGATATGGCCATATCTTTTTTTGGATCTGAATCGATCTGAATCACTCTTCTCTCCCACAGACAGTTGCTCTAATGTGATCACGATTAGTTGTGCATTTGGTTGCCTGCATACATGGCCTCAGGAGGCTGAAGGCCCAACTTACAAATCTCTCCATCCTTTTCCTGCTGTAATTTTATTCTGAAAGTTCTGACCAGAGGTTATGACTTGTATCTTTGCCACTTTGATGCTTCTTATCCTTATTATTAGTCTTATTAGTCTTAGTCTTCTTCCATCTTCTGTTTCTGTCTTATACCACAACCAGTCATGCTTGTGGAGTAAAAAAGTTTAGACAGCACAGTTATTTATTTATTTATTTTACTTAAGTATTTTATAGTGAAAGGTCATTCACAAATAACCCACTAGCCCTGTCCTGTTGCATGTCGCACGGTGGCTGCGAGTCGCTGTTGTGGCGGTTGCTGATGTCATTCAGTACTTATCCAGTGAGTCTCTCGTCCTGTGGCTTAACCCTCTCCTCGTGACTCCAACTAAAACATGCAGCAGGTGGAGAACTGGTTCATGTGCTGCTACACTAAGCTCACCGAGACTGAAGAGCAGAAGGACTACCATCTCCGGCAGCTGCAGCTGAAGTCAGTGGAAATGGAGTCCGTCCACAGGCCAAGATACTCACAGGAGGTAGCTGAATGACACTGGTTAACAGTGACTGAACCTTCAAACTAAAATACAGTACCTTTTAAATGTGTGATCATATGATTCCTCTAAAAAATAAGCGAGCAAGCAAAATTTACACCATAATCAAATTAAAACCAACACACAATTAAAATAAAGAAGAGAAAGCAGCATCAAAATTAAAGGAATAATATTTCAAATCATATGTCAAAGTAAGGTTGTCCACAATATTGGGTCATCAGATGGTCAATCCCTAATTACCACCTGAATTTTATGCCATTCATTAAGAAATAGAGGCATTTTTTTTATTCTAGAAACATGTAGGAAGACTGTGCATTTATTTTTGGTGGCAGCAATGGTTTAAGAAGTACTCAGATCTTTAACTTAGGCAAAGGTTAATGTTATAACCGCAATGTACTTCCTTACATTTAGATTTTCATATGTCATCTTGAGGCAGCAGAATAGAACCTTCAGTGTTTTGCAGAAAAGATAACTAGTAAGTAAAGCTTTCAAATAATGCAGCAGAGTAAAACATGCAATACTTCCATCTGAATTGTAGCAGATAAAGTAAAGTACAATCCTCAAGTTTCAGTACCTCAACATTATGCGCAAGTACGGTACTTGAGTTGACATGCTTAGTTATTTTCCATGACTGATGATGACTCCATGTGTCGTCCATTTGACTCATGTCATGTTAAATGGAGACTGAATCTGCTCCCTGATAAGCATGGTGCATTACATAACTAGGAGAGTTATCAAAAGGTGTGACGTGATATTTCATACACTGGATCATCTCTCTTGTGCGCCCTCTTTCTTTCTCTCTTCGTCTGATAACATGACCTACATCACTTACATCAGCCTGGCCTAATATACCTGTCCATTACTTCTGTGACCCAAAAAATTAATAAATACATACTGGGAGGTCACTCTTTAACTATCTCTGGAGTATTTACAGTACTAATGTGATAAATTAGCCTTTTTCAAAGCATGTAGTATGTGAAACTTCGTAGAAAGTCCTTTTACTTCACTTACTTCACTTTACTACTATTTTACTTACTTCATACAGTAAATCAACTCCAAACGAAATCACTGAAAAACCTAAAACAAGCAAACAATATCATCATCAATATCTTAGAGAAAGTAAGGCTTATTAATCACTGAAAAAAAATCACAGATTAGATCACAGTCTGAAGAAATAAGTTTGAAGAAAAAAGACACAAGCAAAAACAATAATCTCGGCCTCTAAAATACAAATCAAGATAGGGGACTGAAATGAAATATACCAAGCCTGAAGAACTTCAAACATTTTGGTTTTTGGGCTCTGTGGTGAGATGTGATGATAACAACTCTGGTTCGGTATGTACTCCAGAACAACGGGCTGCCAGTCCCAGCACGCTCTGAGCATGAGACAGCTGCAACACAGGGAGACAGTTGCTCAATCGATTTAACTTTATTTATCAAAGGAGGTTTCTTGAGTACCAGCAACACATTAACACAGATACACAACTGGCTTACACTTTTAATACTGAATGTGCCTTGCTCAGTGGCACAGTAGCTATTAAAGCAGAGGAGAAAGTTACACATTAACTTTCCCCACCCACATTTTCCCAACTGGTCACAGGAGTTCAAACTTCCCATCACAAGTCTACTTCTCCAACCTTTAGGTCTCCATCTATTCCATAAAAAAAGGAGTGCAATGGAAAATAAAATAGCAAAGAAGAAATGGGCAAACTGACATGGAAACATGATGCAAATCCATCGTTTAGCAATATGAAAGGGGCTCTGACTGTGCTTTCTCATATGAACATTTTCCAGTTAGGCTGATTGAAATGCAATGGCTGTGGGTACATAAGACTTGTGTATTCACTAGTTTCACTATGAATTCACTGGTTTTCCGTAGCCACTTCAATAAATAGGACAGTTGAGGTTTATTGGTAAAAGTGATGGTCATCAGACAAAAAGGATTAAATGAACAAGTTGACATTTTAAGCAAACATGTTGATATAAAGAAATAATTTGTATTTATTCTATTCAAAGCATAACCAACAGTTTGTACCTGACCATTCACCATTGGCTCCGTGTTGGTTTGTTTTTTTGTCTTGTGACAACATGCACCTGCCACATGAAACTGCATAAATTCTCGATTTTTACATATCTTGGCATGCTCGGGTTGTAGCAATAAACTAAACTCCGCCTGCTCCTGCTCTGGTCATGCCCTTATCTTGCAACGCCTCCGTCATCTTGCCCAAGCCTAATGATCTAATTACAGGCTAAGACTTGTTGACACTGTATTGAAAGAAGAGAGACTACAGTTCAGTGGCACTCCTGTTCTTTCAATGAAACACATAAACCGTCGCTAAACAGCAGTACAGTATGAGTTCATCCTCTGAGGCATGAGGCCCTTATTTACAATCCAAATCAGGGTGGGCACAGGTTATGATGAGAAAGTAAGGCAAGTTAGGTCAAATGCAAACTCCTGCCAGCTCAACAACAGAGCCATTCACACACTGCATCATGTGTTGATGCTACGGCAGGTAAAAAAAAACCCAATTCCTCTGTTTTTCAGTGCAAAGCCAATTGACCTAATAATACTTAAGCTTAAAATATAGAGATATTTATTTGGTATCTGTGAAATGATCTCTTCTGCCTTTTTTGGGCCTCAGCTGTTATGTGAAACATTACATCAACAAGATAATTTCTGAATGCCAAACCCATGAAATAATCACACACTTGTGTATTTTGTGTATAATTACATAAAAAAAAAAAAAAGCCTAACTAAAAATTAGATGAATATGTTCTGCACTGGTTCAGGGTTTTTCTAGGATAACAATAGAGCTCTGTGCATCTTCAGTGGAGCAATATTTAACAACAGATTCAGAATAAAAAGTGCATGCGAAGTCTGAATGTTGCTCAGACTGTAGCCATGTTTATTCAAACACATAACGTGTGCACACTGTCTTTTGCGGTGCACAAAGTGCAGAGTAGATTTCTGAGGAAACAGGAAGTGTGCTTTTATCTCTGCTGCTCTGAGCAACTTATAGAAACAGACACTCAACAACTTCAAGCAGAATAATTAGGTTGACAGAGAGACAGAAAGACTTTAGAGAAGGTCAGCAGTTATATGCATAAAAAGAGGAAGCAAGACACTACAGGTTCAAATATTCCTGTGAGCTGAAATTACAACCTTCTGGGCATCTACATTACATGATGAGCAGCATTCTGTTCTGGTGAACAGAAGATTTTGATGCAAGAAGCTCTGCATGACTGACTTCATGTGGCTGCGGCTAAGAGCAGCTACAGCGAAACCACAGCCATTTTCTCTGCTTTTTTTTTCCCTCTCTACTCTAATTGTGAATGTAGCAATTCACAGTTTTTAATAATAGCATAACATCTGGATAGCAATCATGGATCAAAATCAATATGGAGTGCAATTACTTTTTGCTAGACCATTACTACACAATGAAAAATAACATGTGGGCTTGGTCAGGGGACTTGCAAAATACTGTTCCCGCCCTTATTTCAACACACCATATAAGGCAACAATTCAAAAAAAGAAATGCAACAAACACACATATCAGTTAAAGATCATTCTTATTAGTTCTTAAAATGGCAGGTTCTAAAGTTAAAACTAATTACTTTATCTGACAAGTTTTCAAGCACTAAAGAGTGTCAACTAGGTTTGAGGAAAAGGGTGTAATATGTGCGAGCCGGGCTCCGGTGATTATAATAAATATAAATACTGTTTTGTTGTTTCTTTAAGTGACATCTGATTTAGTAGTAGTGGGCCTGGAAGATGTTAGACAGGAGAAAACATTCTCCTAAATATAAATTGAACTGGAATGACTTGTTAAAGCTCTCTACAGAAAACCTTAATATGTCAATGCAACGATAAAGAGCAACATGCATATTAGGGCAACTTAACTGCCTAGCAGCCTGTCCGCTTACAAACATACCTTCCAAATATATATATTATTTATGTTTGTTTATGTAAAATTTATTCCTTTCCTCTAACAAAAAGAAAGATTAAAACAGGTATTGTGTGGAGAGGAGAAGTATCTATCACTGACCTCAAAAACACAGGGTTCGGATGACAAGGTCCATAATAGCAACCAAACAAGTGTCGATCTCAGCAACCAAGAGAAGAATCGACAACAAATGGTGAAACTGGAAATAATCCAAGTGTTCAGAGGAGGACAATGGTGTCTAAAGACGTGGACAGGCCAGCCCCACACCTCTTTCTCACAGCGACAAAACAAAACTGGAGATGAGGGGGGGAAAGAAAAGACAATGCAAAAGCTGCTGGTTGAAACAGAAAAAAGGAGAAGTGTAGTGAAGCAACTTGTCCTCTCCCTATGAGTCACGCAGCACCGTCGCCATTGGTAGGGGAGCCCTGAGGCAGGGTGCCTTCACCTGGCCAATCAGCGACGAGTACCAGTCCTAAATACAAATCCTTTCAGGTGAGTTCTCCTGGTGGCAGGGATTGGACAGAGCTGCAGCGGGGGGAGGGGAAACCAGAGAGGACCAACAGGAGGGCCACACCTTAAACACCATGAAAGACGATCAACGGGTTTCTCCTGCAGAGGCGGTGGAGTGCTGGATGTGTAAGTAAACAGTTGGACAGGTATGCACTTACTTCAGACTTTGACCCAACAATATGGGTGATTAAAATCTGCATGCAACTCAGAGGTGAAGTTCATATCTCTTTGTGTCCCACTAAAACATTTGCAATGAATTGTGAGTCTATTAGACCTGTCACACAGTTAAGCTGCTGACTTATGGAGGAGTTGTTCTCCCTCCAGTAAAACGCATCATAAAATAACTTCTACCAGTGGGAGGTACAAAGAAATGAAACTGTAAAGTCGACTACATTTAGTATGTGCAAGTGCTTCATGACA
>VUQI01025190.1:10985-28119 GCA_015106735.1 Paratilapia polleni | reverse complement strand
GTTTTGAGTTGTAGCAGGCTGAGTACGTGTGAGGGAACTGTGGAGAGGTGAGTGTGTGGACAGATGTTTTGGACATATGAGTCTCCTGTAGAAAGACAATGTCTGCCTGTAAGTCAATTAACCGATTAACAATTTTTAGCCTCTTTTCCCTGGAACCAACTCCACGTACAGTCCATGTGACAAACCTCAGTGTGCTCATGTTTGAACTAACTGGTGGAGTGTTGGGTATTTACTAAAGGTGTGTGTGTGTGTGTGTGTGTGTGTATGTGTGTACTTTATATGACAGTGTATGTATCTGTGTATCTGTGTGTACGCACGTGCGTCTGTCTTGTATGTTGGTGTGTGTGTGTCTGGTATGGCTGTGTCTGTATCTGTGCTGTATGGCTGTGTATGTGTGTTGGCGCTGTGAGTGTATGGTGTCAGTATATGTGCTGTGTATTGAGCAAATAACAATACTGAAGGTGACGTAAACATGTGCAGAGTGCAGAAAAAGAAGTGAAAAGACGTGAAAAGGGACTTAAGTGAAATAAAACAGTGCAAACACCAAAGAAACGTTCCGACGTGACTTAAAATAACAACAACAGTCTCTTAATTTTTTCCGGAGGTGTATTTTGTTTCTTCAAACTGAAAGTGAAAAGATAACAAATGTGACGCTTGTTTTCTGTTTTGCTGAAGTTGAGAGAGTGAGTGCGGTTTGGTCCTCCAGGTGTTTACAGCATATAAACTCCATACAAATAGTGACAGCACTAACTGTGTTAGGTGCAGAGTTAGCTCTAAATGAAGCTTGCTCTAGCCACATTAACAATCATATATGACCTCAAGGTTTGAATCCTGAATTTCTGAATTCTGATTTTAAATATAATTTTGTCATGTTGCAGCCTGATGCTATAATCGTTTAAATTTATGTTTTTTCCTCATTAATCTACACTCAGTACCCCATAATGACAAATGGAAATCAGAATTTTAGGATTTTTTGTAAATTTATTAAAAAACCTAAAACTGAAATATCACATTTACAAAAGTATTCAGACCCTTTATTTAGTACTTAGTAGACACCTTTGGCAGCAATTACAGCCTCGAGTCTTCACTGTTGGGATGGTATTGGGTAGATGATGAGCGGTGCCTGGTTTCCTCCAGACATAATGTTTAGAATTGAGGCCAAACAGTTCAATCTTGGTTTCATCAGACCAGAGAATCTTGTTCCTGGGGAATGGGAGGCACCTGAGCTAAATTTCAAGTATTTTTACAAAAGGTCTGAATACTTATCTAAATGTGATATTTCAGTTTTTTTCTTTTTAATAAATTTACAAAAAATCCTAAAATTCTGTTTTTAGCTTTTGTAGCTTCCTCTAGCATTAACATTCACTATTCAGGAAGAAAACTGATTAAATAAATGCACTTCGGATAATAAAAACTCACTGTGTATGGAAATAATTTTGCTCATTTCGTTTTAACCATAACACGTTGTATTTTTACTTTTGTGATGTCTATTACAACATTTCACAAGCCAAGTAGCCAATAATACATTCGTCAAGAAGAAAGAGCTGTCAAGATGACCAACATGCAATACGGTGTTGACAACTGGATACAAAGAAATCACAGGTGACACAAAAATGTCAACTGTCTGGAACTCCAGTATCAGGATTTAACACAATTCTGACAACTAAAAGGTTTAAAGGATACAAGGCTTTTCTCCATTTTCGGTGTGTGTAGTTTCTTACCCACATAGTATATCATGACATATCATGACTGTCAAACTAAAAGGTTTGACAAAATGAAGACATAAACACAAGGAGAGACTGAAGTATCTGATTGCTCTGTAAGCAAAGTAAAATCAGCAATTAATTTTTTTCTTAATGGTATGGATTTCACAAGTATGATTATTTTGTTTTACAATGTGGTCAGCAGCACTGGCAAGCATGCTTGCAAATTTCTCACTTCTTTCTCAACATTCAATGGAGCTGTTTTAAAAGCCTTGTTCAAATCAGTCTAAGTGGCCCGTGTTTTTGTGTTTCCTGAAAAAGGTCTTTAATTTAAAAGAAAAATTTTTTTCACACTTTGTTGTCTAATCTTTTTTTAAAAACACAAAGCACACATGCCGTGCTTTCAGTATGTATTACACACATGGACCTATTAAAGCTCGTTTTCTTTCTCCACAGCATGCAGTCATGCACTGAAAGGGTGAAGCAGCAAATTTGCTAGCTGGCTGACTGGGAGGACAGAGAGGCCTTTCTCACCAGTCAACGGCTGTCCTTAATGAGAATAGAAAGTGATTTACTAGCTTAATGCTCCAGCCCTCAGCCTGCCTGCCCGCCTTTGCTTCGCACAGGCAGTTTAGTCGACACTCTTCATACAGAGAATGAAATTGAGACTGGGGAAATGGGGAAAAAAAAAAAGAGGATAGCAAGCCCCTGTCTGAAAACTGCAGTAATGAGATGTTCTCATGGATTCTCAGTCCCTGCATCACTGACTTCCACCAAGCCCTGCATTTTTGTATTTGCTCTGGTTTTTACCAGGTTTCCTATCATATTGTGCCATTCTGGATGATCTGAACAAATCACGAACTGAATAAAATGCATCACTCTGCAATTACTTTCTTTTACTTCATCTTGTCTGGCTAAAAGCATTTAACAAACATCCCTGTTCCATACTTTATCCACACCCTTCTATACAGTCATACTTAAACCACAAAGGGGAAAGCATGAGAATATGAATCCCTCACGTGACTTTATGACATGAAAAAAGCAATAAGCAATGCTCCTTTTATATATATTCTACTCCTTTTACAAAGTTTTTTTTTGACTGGTGTAAGACTGGTGCACTTCCCTGCCATTATGTCCTCTATGATTATCCAATCAGTGATGCTGTTCTCAAGACCATTTTTAAATCACAGGCTTTCACTGAGAAAATCAGATGACCTGTCAGAGACCAGTTATCTAGGCATGTGTGAATAAACAGAGAGAGTGGGATGTTTGGGATCCCCTAAAATCTGCAACCACTAAATGTTGACAGTGATACGAACTCTAGCCTAGTATTTTATTCAGATAAAGTTATACTACCAGCATGTGTGTTATGTGCTCAAGTGAAAATACCAATTTCATGCATATTTGCAGGGCCAAATTACATTCCTTGATTGAGGAACCATACTTAGAGTATGCATGAAATTTAAAATTATGTTTTACCATGAAATAGGAAAGTCAGACAGAAAGAGGGACGGAGTAAGAATGAGGGATGACAGAATAAGTTGAGAGTGCCACTTGAACGTGAGTGGCACGGCTTGTTTTCACATACAGCAGTTTTTTAAGTTAAATAAGGGAAGCAAAAATCGTGCTCTTTTTACCTGGATTAATGGTTTCACACCATGCTGGTTTTAGAAAACACACCACAGAATCCAAACAGAGTAGAACAGGTGATTTAACGCCAGGGACTAAATGTGTACCAGCGCATGATTTGGAAATGTAGCTGTGAGCACAGCCTATGCGCACAAATGTGCAGCCAAATGGACTGGTTCTCATCATGGAGGGCAAACACAGAACTACAACAGTATTCTTACCGAGTGTGAAGTAGGGAAGAGCCGTGTTGTCGAGATCATCCATTACAGAAATTCGCCCAGGTAGGTCTGTTCTAACGAATAATAGAAGTCTGGATTCCCCCCCTCCTCCTGCTCCTCCTCCTCCAGTTCCTCCTCCGGTTCCTCCTCCACCAACACCACCTGCTCCAGCAGCACCCCCTCCTCCGACCACGTTCCCCGAGGCTCCGCCGGTGAAGCTGAATTCGTTCTCCCGGAGTACGGGCAGGGTTGAAACGGTGACGGTTTTCACCTCACATGGCGTCTCCGCGTCGCTCTCCCTGTCCCTTTCTTCGTCAGGCGATGTCGCCCCTCTGTTTGCCTGGACAGTCAAGGAGCCTGTTAATAAGAGACTCACGAGAAGGACGCGAAGGTGCAGCACTAATATCCTCGCCATCCCGCTCCTTGTGTGTGGTTCTCTCGCTTTGTGGAGCTCATAAGCTGTCCGTTCACTTATAGTACAGTCGCTGCAAAGGAGTCGCGTCCGTCCAGGAGGCGGCAGTACAGGTGTAGTGAGAATGACATCTTTCGGCTCCTTACACATCCATTTGTGCTCGCACGGGGACAACAGATCACTTGCACTTGGATAAGCACGTGTCCTTTTAAAGACAGACGTGAGGTGGAGGGAGCATGTTAGTCATGCAGGCTCATGTCTAAACAAGCATAATACCAGCACTAGATGAGCATTCTTCTTAGTTAACAATAAAATGCCAAACAGTGAATACTAAGCGTTCCACTATTTTGTTTGTTTTCATATTTGTCAAGATCAGCACCAAACACAGCCTTTATGAGTTTATGAGTTGGACTTGAGCACACTGCCACTTGTATCATATCATGTCTAAACAAACAGAATTTGATTGCATTCTGAAATAGAAAGATTTTTGGCAATATTTAGTCACATCTTTTTTAGCATTTTTTTTTTTAAAGCAAATCAGTGCTTAAGTTGCCATACAGCTAAACATCTTTCCACATTGTTCTCAATACATTCACTGTTAAAAACAGCTCTTTACTTGATTTACTAGTATTTGAAAACAAAACGCAGTTCACCAGAAAGATTCCGGTTCAAAGTGAAGTAGATTCATCACACAGTGAATTATCCACACTTTAAAATGAAAGTTACCGTTCATGACATAAGAATTACACAGAAAATGTTTAAAGAAAAACAAGAGGAAATAGAGAAAATGAAGACTGTAGACTTTCAATCAGATACTGTCTGTCCAACTATTTCACTTACTGATTTAAAAAAGTCACAAGTAAGCAACATCAGCAATTACTTACCATAATTTAAATATAACTTCTTCAAATGTGCTTTTGTTATAGTTTTGTAATCTAGTAGCCCCTTTGTCTTATTTGCTTAATGTTTTTTTTTAATTTTCTGAATTGTCAAAACCTTAGAATAAATCTGAATTTTTTCTTCTTCTTCTTGCGTTTGGCTGTAGGACAAGGGAGACATTTTATTTTTTTTACTTCTTTGTGCTCTGTCCATGGTGCTGAAACAACCAACTCTATCCTGGCTGCCAATGTGATATCACACAGAAGTATTACATACTGTAAACCTAAATAGTGTAATTAAGTAGTTTAAACTTAAACATTTTCACTTTATGTGACATTTGTCCTTTTGAGATGATAAAACTATTTTTTTTTAATTAACTTAAACTAATTTGTATATTAAATAAACTCCACTTCAAAGGGTAAATCAATGTATTTAATTTAAGAGCATTTAATTCTGCTTTATGCATCTGCTTTACTATGCATTTGTCAATTAATATTGAAGCATCCAGATTGGCTGTGTTGGGGACGTTCCAGGATTGCATTGGTTGTTCCATTTCCTTCACAGTTCAGCTTCTCATATTGTTTATTTACCTTCGTGGTAGGATAGCAGGGCTATTGTGGGTTATTGACTGTCACTATGGTAGCACCAATAGGAGTGTGGATAGCGATGCTCCGCTTACTGTAAGAAAAGGTAAATCTGAATGAGTTAGCTGTCTTCCTGATGCTCATCAGTAGTAGGTAATCATTCACCATTATTTTTGTGCAAGACAGGAGTAATGAATGATGACTGCAGTATTTCATTTGAAAATGTATAGTTATGTTATTCATGCTTGCCTAAACTAATGGCATTGCAGTGATACACTGCTTTTTTGTACTCAAAAAATAAAATAAACATGAGACTAAATCATACAAATATTAAATATAGCACGCAATCAAACAAATTGCAAAACTTCTAAAAACATGTCACTTTTAAGTAAAAAAAGAAAGAAAGAAATAAACAGAAATTTAAGCCAATCAGTTGCCTTAATTTTGAGTTCTGCCAATTTTTGGGGTTTATGGGGCAGTATTCAGTGCTGCACATTTATCTTCATAGTATACTGTTTTTGTGATATTACAGAAATATTGTATTTCACAATGTGCAGGAAATTATACACAACCAGTCACTTTATTAGGTACACCTGTTCAACTGCTTCTTACTGCTGATATCTAATCAGCCAATCACAGCAACTCAAGATGACCTGCTAAAGTTCAAACTGAGCATCAGAATGAGGAAGTAATTTAAGTGACTTTGAACGTGGCATGGTTGCCGGTGCCAGACGGGCTGGTCTGAGTATTTCAGAAACTGCTGATCTACTTGGATTTTCCTGCACAACCATCTCTAGAGTTTACAGAGAATGCTCCGAAAAAGAGAAGAAATCCAGTGAGCAGCAGGTCTTTTTGGCAAAAATGTCTTGTTGATACCAGAGGTCAGAGGAGAATGGCCAGACTGCTTTGAGCAGGCAACAGTAACTCAAGTAACCACTTGTTAAATAGAAGACTGGAAAAACATTACCTAGTTTGATGAGTCTCAATTTCTGCTGTGACATTCGGATGGTAGGGTCAGAATTTGGTGTGAAAAACAAAGGCATGGGTAAATCTTGCCTTGTGTCGAAGGTTCAGGCTGGTAGTGGTGGTGTAATGGTGTGGGGGATATTTTCTTGGCACACTTTGGGCCCCTCAGTACTAACTGAGCATTGTTTAAACACCACAGCCTACCTGAGTATTGTTGCTGACCATGTCCATCCCTTTATGACCACAGTGTACCCATCTTCTGATGGCTACTTCCAGCAGGACAACACACCAGGTCACAAAGCTCAAATCATCTCAAACTGGCTTCTTGAACATGACAATGAGTTCACTGTACTCAAACGGCCTCCACAGTCACCAGATCTCAATCCAAAAGAGCACCTTTGGGATGTGGTGGAACGGGAGATTTTCATAATGGATGTGGAGCTGCCAAATCTGCAGCAACTGCGTGATGCTATCATGTCAATATGGACCAAATGTTTCTAACCAACTGTTTAATACTTTATGCTAGTTTTCCAAAATCTTTTCTCAGCACTGTGAAAAACAAGATTTATTGTTTTTTTTTGTTTTTTTTGGCTACAACTCCAACAACTCTCTCATTTACTTTGTGTAGAGCATTGTGGGGCAGGAATCAGCATGTCATGCATGCTCTTTGCAAGCTGCTGCTTTTGTGATTGCTTATTGTCATTTTTCTGGTGTTACAGTGATATGGAGAAAGGACACAGTGCCACCTTTCTCTTTGTCACTCTCTATGGACCAAACATATTCTTTTTGTTTTATTTCTTTTTTTTTGTATGTATCTTTCTTTCTTTCTTTCTTTCTTTCTTTTCAATAGGGTTGAAAGATTCAGTCACAGGATCTACTTCAGTACCAACGCTTGCACTCATGCCTACTCAGGTGCATATTTACTGTACCTGGTAAGAAGAGACATGTTTAAAACGTCTGTAACAGACCAAGTGAAACCACTTTTCCTGAGTCATGATTGCAGTCAATTTGTGAGACACATGTATTTTGTGTAATTTTCATGTATACCACTAACTGTGCCATCCCAGCGCCAGTCATCTTAATATCTTTGCTAACTCCTACTCACTGAACACAGTTTAACCCTAGTCAAACTGAGTAAAAGTGGTTGCATATTAACATGTGCTTTTCAAAGCAGCTATTCTTGTGTGTATTGTTTCAAGTGCACATAGCACAGGGACAGTTGCAAGTGTCCTTGCGTTGTGTCAAGTGCACACAACACAAGGACAGTTCCAAGTGTGCTCCATTGGGTAACTTTGAGATGTCATTCATGCTCATTTAAGCAGTGCACTTTGTTCACATAGTCAATCTATCAGTAAGGCACATTCACTCCAAGGAAGCCAGTAAAAGTCTAACAGCCAATTTACTTACATAACATCAGTTTGATGCAGACTTACCCTATATATGAATCAACAGTCAGAGTTGTTGACTTCATAGTGTATCCCATAATCCAGCATCCTCTCCTGCACCATTGTTGTTTAAACACAAATGCAAACACAATATGAATGCTTCTCTACAGGTCATCCCAGAGTTTTTCTGTTGTGTTAGTGGCCTTTTTTTTTTTTTTTGAAAGTCATTCTTGTTTAGTATAGTATTTAGTATTATATATATAGAGAGAGAGAGTCCTCATCATGCTGCATCAAACAAATAATACAGAGGTTCAGCTTGGGGGCAGCCACTCTGACATCATCCTGTGTGATGTCTTGATAAATTTGTGATTTAATTTTCTCCTCGATGACGGCGAACTGTCCAGGCCCAGAGTCAAGAAATGGGCAGCCCCAAATGGATGATGTTTTCAAGCTACCGTGCAGCATTCAGCCTCAGTTTCATCAGTCCATATAATATTTTCCCTTCAGTGTAGAGAATCCAATGTTGTGCTGGCATGAACACTCTACAACACTACCATGAGAAAATACCAGGAGAAACTGTAGTTTTCTTTGCCAGGTATGGTGTGTGCTAAATGATAAATGCTAAAATATAATTATTGTTGTTATTCATGAATTTTCAAATTTGCTGTATAGTAAAGCACATTATTATTTTTTGGATTAAGATGCCAAATTCCAGTTATTTACTTGCATTCCTGCAAGTAAATAACTGTAGTGGTTTTTAGTGGTTGAATGTTATACTTGATTAAGTTCTGACTTTTCAGAGAAGTCCAGCGTGCCGGCCCAAATTTGGGTGTAAAAATGTGAATTCAGTTTAAAATTCCTCACTCCTGTTCAAAATGGTAAAATGTTGAGAACTCACTCAAAAGGAAAGAGCCCTCATTAAAGAACTTCGTGATGCTTAATGCCTTTCTCATTTTTATGACAGGTGGTTTAATGAATGCATTTGTTAAACATTGTATATATATAAAAATATTATTATTATTATTATTTTTCCAGGTCTCTCTAACTCCTGCCTCCAATTTGTCCTTTGCCTAGGGCCTCACAGAATTTTTTCAGTCTACACAGTGGATATCTGAATGATATATTCACTTTGCAAAAAACAACTGTAACTTGGATGAACCGAAGTCTACATATATAAACACGCAACAATTAAATCATATTAGCAGGGGCATGCTGTTTATGACTTTTAGCAATAATGAATAACCACACTTAATGCTGCCCGGTGACTCCCAAAGCTATAGGAATGCAGTACAAACCCCAAAACTACTACTTATCCAGCCATTTTTAATCTTAATGTTGACCCCTGTGTCTTTTGTTCTGGCAATGCTGGAGCAATTACACAGATGTTTTATTCATGTATAAACACTACAAAATCTCTTCACAACCTCAGAACAGATTATAATTCACTCAACTCATTTTAAATAAGTCAGCTTCCCCTAAATATTTTTATAAATACAATTTTCTTTTCACTTTATTGTGTAGCTGTTGCATTGTTTAAGTTTAATTATCAGACTGTCAATCTATCCGTGCATTTTCTTAACTGTTTATCTAAATTAGGGTCGCAAGGGGGCTGGAGCCTATTCCAACAGTCTTAGGTTGAAAGCTACACCCAGAACAGGTCACCAGTCTATCACAGCGCTAACACAGAGAGACAGACACCCACACACTCATACATCATTATATCCACGTAGGCACGGGGAGAACATGCCACCCCAACACCAAAAGGTCCCAGTCAGACAGGAGGTTCAAACCCACAATGTTCTTGTTATGAGGTGACAGTAGGAACCACTGCACCACAGCACCACTCTGTTTTTCAAAGATTTCAAAATAAGATTTCAAAATAAAAGAAGATTATACTCTGCAGGCAACAAATATACATGTCTAAGTGAACAAAAGAGCCCAGACCACTTCTACACTAAGACAGCTATGCAACTGTCAACTTTGCTCATAAACCTTGAGTGACATGGACATACTTTCTTAGTTCTATTGTTTTCTTATCTTTTCCTTGCATCTCTTACTCCCAATTTTTAAATAAGAGAAGCAGAAATTGAGTAAAAAACAAAGGAAAAGTTGGAAACTAGGATAAACAAAGAGATAGTAATGATAAATGAAATAAAGCCCATGAATAGATGCTTGCAAATTCCGTCACTCTGTGAGTTTAAATACATATATCAAAACCGATGCACATTAAAAACTGTATTTCACATTTCAGTTTTTAAACTCTGTAATTTACAGTACCACATAACCAAAGCTATTTTTTATAACACAAACTTTTTGCGTTGTTTTTGTTTGTTCTTTTTTTTTCTAGCCACCACACAGAATCAACTTTACACACACAGATCATAGACCAGTATTCAGTAATGCAGTCATTTTCATTTTCCACCCTTAGTATCTTTATTACCTTCAAGATATGAATAATTTAGCACATTAGTTAAGTATATCTTGAAATTTTAATGCCAGAAATAGGGAGATTTATATGATATGCCCTTTGCAGATGATTTCCCAATTGTGTCATTTCTGTCCGCTGCATCCTTTAAATTAAATGCAGGCTCAAGGCACGTAAGAGTAAACATGTAGACAATCAGCATTCCAACTTAGTACTCTTTCTTACTGTTTTTTTTTCTCTTCCATATTTTTCTTTATTTGTATTCCTAGTCTTTGGTCTCCAACTGGTAAAACTAAACATTCTCTTAATTATCTTTCTGATGATATAGAATCCTTAAATTGCTGTTCAAGTTCTGTGGTGTCTGTGGTTACTTCATACTTTTAAGAGCTTACATCAAGTCACTGCCACATTCACCACCCTTAGAGTAATTTGCATTTGGGCAATTTCTCCCTTTCCCTTCTGTGTAAATCTGACATTTTAGTCAGTCTGTCATAATGATTTCCTGTTTAAATAGTTGGCTACAAAGATTAGCCTAAATGGCAAATCTGACAAGCTTTGCTGTCCTGTTACAGTGAAAGTGCTGACACTGTGAAGAGCTCTTGTTTGAGCCCATGGAGAATAAGCCATAGTTTTGCAGACATGACCTCTTTTGTTGATAGATTTCATTGAACACTGTCTGCCTTTAATGGGCAAACAGTAACAAGACATCACATAGGATTGATTGATTTTGGTGTATTCAGTGAGGTGGTGGAGAGCTGCAAGCAGCAACCCAAACAAGGGTATAGAAAGGAAAACTGCATCATTATTAGCTGATGGAGAGCTTTTAAACACACTGTGGTTGGTTATATGAGATTTATTGCTGAGGAAATTGCTTCGACCTGAATGCCGTGGCAGCATCTTACTCTCTCGAAATTGAATTTGATAGACAACAACCGAACGTCCACTGCACCTAGACAGAGATGGTTAAATAGATTTCTCTGGCATAATGACCAAAGAACTTGACCTTTTGTGTCCTCACTTCCCTACTTTAGCAAGGCTGGTAGATTGTTTTGTGATATCAGAAAATGATTGAAAAGTCTGTCTCCCACTTTTTGAGTTAGGTGTTAATGCTAGGCGTATATACTGCTAGATGGGTATAGGTGTGTGCCAAGGTCTAGCCTTAAAGTTCTAGCATGATAGTCTGAATCCCAGATAAGAGGAGTAAATTTGGATTGTCAAGGAAGATGAACACTGCTTTCTACTTCAATTATTTAAGCTGACCTGTGTAAAGCCATCTGTAAAAGACTGTGGACATACAGATCAGTCTGTAAATGTGCATAAATAAGTGGGTGTGAGGCACTAACAGTTTAATGACCTGTGCAAGCAACACTCACCAAGTTAGAGGGCTGAAATGGGATTGAGATCCCATGGGTGCCACAGGAATAGCATGAGTATGGATATATGTTTTCTAAAGTGGGTGGGATAGGGCATACAGCAGGAGCTTGTGAACTAAGCGTATGATGAGATTTCATGTATTAGTGAGAGGAGTAATTATGACTGCCTCAAACCTTCTACTTTTCATGTATGATACAGCTTTTGAAAATCAACCATTTTTTTAAATGAAAATTAATCATGCCTACCCAGTGGTTGTTTTGAACAAGCCCACAAATGTCAACCACTTGCTGGCATTAGAGGAAATGTCAGGGGAGGATCACCAAAATCATTAGGATTCATCCTCTGTGCACCATGGCTATCTGGATTTCACCCCCTATCCCCACTAAGAAAAAAATAAATAAATAAATTGTGATCCACATGGTGGCACTAGAAGAAAAGACAGGGATCACCAAAATCAGAACAATTTATCCTCCAGGAACAATGCAATGTCTGTGCTAAATGTCATGGCAATCCATCTAGCTGTTGTGAAATTGCAGTCTGGACCAAAGTGCTGAACCAACGGACATTTCCCCATGTGCAGCTGTGGCTAAAAAAAGCTGTGTCACAAAATCAACAAGGTCATGAAACTATAACTACTCCTTCTTCTTCTTCATCTTCTTCCTTATTTTTATGAGGTATTTTAGAAGGTGGAAACAGTCCTGAGAGCTCTGCTGGCAGTGTTTTCCTGTGCTATCTTTGCTAATTGATTAGTTTAAGTTATCTGGAGACTGCTCCAGTTCTGCAGGTGTAAACAAAGAGCTCCTCAATTAGAAACTGGGTTACACCTGGAGGACAAAAACACAACCACACACACCAGCAAAACACACTTAAGCACAGAGCAAATATCATCTTACAAATTGGTTTAGTGGGTGCTGAGCACACATTCCAGCAAATATGTACAGACGGCTACTGATAAGTCCTTTTTAGTTCAAAGTACAGAAACTTCAAATCAGTTCCCCTAATTTGTCAAGTGATGTAAGGCATGTGTGGGTTTGTCCGCAACAAATTTTATGGATCTCCAAAATAGCTTCCATCAGCACTTGTTCACTTTGTGAAATTAGGGAAGATAAGTATGTTGGGATGTAATTATGAGTATTTCAGTTTAATCTGCAGATTCCTTTTACTGAGTGAACCCCCAAGGAATAGCTAGGTGAGTTTTTATAGCAGCATCAGCACTTTGTTCACCAAAAAGCATTTTTGTTCTTGTCCTCCACAGAGGACCTCTGAATTTACTATATTTTTCACATTACCATGTCTGCTCTCTGACTGATGCACAGAAAAAAACAAACAAACAAACAAAAACAACCATAAAGTCAGAGAGACAAGCATTTGACTTATGAGAAGATGAGGACCGAAGAAATGGTCAAAGTTATCTAACAGTTTCAGGTTAGATAGAATTTAGCACAATTTTTAGAGTCAGTTGGTAAGTTTAATGGTTGAAATAATGTAATAAAAACATCTAAATTAGGAAAAAGTATTACATTAATTTCAAATGCTTTGTTGCAAATTCAAAGGAATTTTTTTCTTTCTGAAGTGCATTACCCTACAGGTGTGTTATCCTGTTGCTGCTGGAAAATGTTTTTGTTACCAACCAATTATAATTGAATTGGCAATTGAATTATAAGGGAATGAATCAGTTAGAGAGCATAGCATAATGGGCGAATGAGGGGTGGGTGTGTGCTGTTGGTGTTGCTGCAGTATTGGGGTGGTAAATATTATTTATGAAACAGGGTAATAACAAATGCAGCACAGTTATGTATATTGGTACTTAGTTGGTATTACCTAAGTTTCTGCTTGAACCCTCTACTGAACCTGCCAATATTTTCTGTGACGACAGCGAGTCACCAGTCTCAGCCTGTTCTGGTATTCTGTATCTGTTGCAGTAAGACTATGGAAATTATTTATGTTTCTGCTGCACTGGAGCCATGCACTGTTGTCATTCATGAACATGTCCCACCTCACTGACAGGCCTGTGACTCACTGACAGACTCCAAGTGTTAGAAAATCTACCTCTGGATGACCCCACCCCCTTTTCATATCCTCCTCAATCATTCCCATTAAGTGCTGGCAGGTCAGCTGTCACCCCTGTTTACCATCCACATCCTGGTCCATTGACTCACCCATCCGTTAGTCCCATTGGTGATGGACAGGGTAGGTGGGACAGTCAGGCAAGGTCAGAAGTATGGCCTTACTCTCATTACTCTGGCCTTGCTCACTGCTATTACTTTCAGCTTTGCCTCCTCTGTTGCCCCTATCCATCTGTCACCACCATTAAGAGCAGTGCAATATATTCCTCCCCTGAGGCATGCTTTATTACAGGATTTAAGCTTGTTGCACTAATATAGTTGAAATATTTTCTGAGAGAGAATTTAAATCTCTTGGGCATTTGTGCGTTCTCAAACATTCTCTTTGTTGGTTCGTTTGCTTTGTTTTGTTTATCCTTGAAACTAGATAAACAATGGGTAATTTGTGATTGTATTACATTTTGCTTATAATTACACCAAAAAATGAAATTAAAAATTCTAAACTATTTTCTGATTAGACAACAAACATTCTTACGTTTCTTTAACTAGGTGAGGAAAGGTAAGTAAATATTCATATCAACTTATTAGTCTATAGTAGCTCTTATTATCAAAATGACATTTTTAATGCTAAAATATCATTATTGTTGTTATCCATGAATTTTCAAATTGACTGTACAAAAAAGCAGAAAAAATGGTAAAGCACATTATTATTATTTTTTATTAAGATGCCAAATTACAGTTATTAACTTGCATTCCTGCACAGAAAATTAGTTTTATTGGTTGACTGTTATGCTTGATTAATTTCTTTATTAATTTCTTGAATTAACTTCTTTTTCATTTTTATGACAGGTGGTCTAATAAATTTGTTAAGCACTGTATATATTCTATAAGTACTCCATAAGTACTCCACTTTATTAAAATTTGCAAATATATACTACATGAAGGCAGTCATTATTGATCTTCCCATTCAAAGGCCCTGCAGAAGGCAGAAGACTTGTGTCAGATTGCATACAACTTACTTTCAGGAAAGGAAAGAGACTCAGAAACTTATGTTGATACAGAGTTTTTTTCCCCTTAATATTAGAAATTTAATGTTGCTGTTAAAGATACAATAGAGATCTTTTGTCAAAACTAAATTCAGTGTTGCACTGGGTAAGTTCTACATTATA
This sequence comes from Paratilapia polleni, assembly GCA_015106735.1. NCBI lineage: Eukaryota > Metazoa > Chordata > Actinopteri > Cichliformes > Cichlidae > Paratilapia > Paratilapia polleni. The sequence goes on along the minus strand of VUQI01025190.1, from coordinate 13,312 downwards.
TTGACTATTCTTAGCTACCTCTGTAAGTGCTTCCTCTTTCCTCTAGTCATAAAATTTTCATCCATTATTGAACTGATGCAATTCATTGCTCAGCACTAGACTAAAGAAATGACTTCAATCAGGAAATGTTGGTTACTTTATGTTAATAAATAAATTCGTTTTTTGTTGTTTATATTTGCTGATAACTATTTCAAAACTTCCATTATTTAATGTTTCTATTTAGTTTTCCCAAACCAAAAAATGCTCATGCTAACTGTATGTTGTTATACGCTAGTCTACATGAGATTTTACTAAAACTATTAGTAAATTATAGACATTATGGAAGACTAATTCTTTCCCTTTATTGCCCACTAATCGAGTGGATTTTAAGATTCTTGTTAGAATAGTGTTGATATGTGGTGAATTTCCACTGAAACTGGGGTTACGTCCTCTGCATTCGCAGGCTTTTAGATTCATTTAATCTTTATTTAGAATCCTGTAACACAGTTATACTATCTGATCCTTGGTCTTATCTAAAGGCCAAAGGTGATGCTATCAAGACACTGCAACTTTAAGATACTTAAATGCTAGATTAAAATCACTCACTCGATTAAATCTCACTTTTATGAAAGTATATGTCTAACTTTATCTGTATTGTGCAGTCTGTTATCTTCTGCTGCCTTTTGTATTGTTGAACATTCATCTTCAGTTGTGAAGTTTGGATCATGTATAAGCTTGTTAGAAGTATAATGACTTCTGAAACTGTCATGGTCCCGGGTTGTTTGACCCGGTGTTTTGAGTTATGGACTTTCCAGTTTATTATTCTCTTCTCTGTTCTCTTCGTTTGCTGTTTAGCTTCTGTCTCTGTGATTTGTTATTTCCTGTTTTATTTTGATAGTCTTGTCTCTCATGCATTGTATTCAGTTTTGCGTCCTTGCCGCGATCCAGATTTAGTTCAGCTGTGTCTTGTTACCCTCCTGTTTCCACTCCCCTCATTACCTTGTGTATTTAAGTCCTCAGTGTTCCTCTGTTCTTTGTCGCGTCGTTAACACCCTCATGCCTGTGTGTTTCCCTGCCTCTGTTCCTGAGTTGTTTTGTACTTAGTTATTTTCCTGGATTTAGTACCTTTGTGTTTATCAGCAATAAACCTGCCTTTGAGTTTAATTCTGTCTTTGAGTCCTGCATTTGGGTCCATGAATGCCTGGCACACAGCCGCCACATGACAGAACGACGCGACCAGTCATGGACCCAGCGGCCTTAAACCCCTCTGAGGAATTAAGGGAGGATATGATTTATACGGTGGTGGTTTTAGGTAACGAGTGGTTGTCTGGGCCTTGTGAGGGGTATAAAGAAGCGGTTGTTCTCAAGCTGCACAGACTGGTTTCTGGCCTTCCCGTGCTGATAAGAGACTTCCTAGTCACCACCCTTCACCTGCGCTCACCCGTTGCTGCTCCCCACATCTCTGGCCCTCCTTCAAAGAGGAAGCATCACTCCCCCAGCTTCTCACCCGCCTCGTCGCTGCAACCGCAGCCCAGCTCCTCACGTGCCTCGTCATTGCAGCAGCAGCCCAGCACCCAAGTTTTCCCACCTGGGACAGTCGACATCAGGCCCCAGCCTGCTCCAAGGGCGACCGACGCCAAGCCTGTGTCTGTTTCCTCCTGGGTCGGTCGACACCGGGTCCCAGCCTGCTCCGAGGGCGACTGATGCCAGGGCCACGCCAGTTCCCACATCGAGGAGGAGGAGGATTGCTGGTCCCCTGCCTGTTTCTCCGCCCGGGTCTGCCGACGCCGGGCTCCAGCCTGTCCCTACTCCCAGGACTAGAACCCTCCAGAGGGCAGTTCCACGAGAGCCCCCTGAGTATTCTGTGCCGGCTATTCCAGAGACAGTTTTGCCCGAGCTCCCTGAGCCCCCAGAGTTTCCTGCGCACCCTGAGCCCCCCACACTGGGGCTGACCGAGCCTGTGGAGTCCCGTCTCCTCCGTCGTCGGCGCCTGCCTGCCAGGCCCCTGGAGCTGCTCCGTCACTGCCGCTGGCCACCCGGGCGGCTCCCTGCCGCCGTTGGCCTCGGGCCCTAGACCTTGCCCTGTGGCCTGGGTGGTCCCCTGAACTGTTTGTATCCTTGGACTTTTGGTGCTCCTTATTCTGTTTTGTCTGTGTTCTCGTTCTGGTTCTGGTTCTGGTCCCTCCGTCCTGGCCCCTTCCACCCGCCCGGGTCTGGTGGATCTGTTTTTTTTTTTTTTTTTTTTTTTTTTTTTTTTTTTGGGCACACAGATCCATAGTTATTCATAATTTATGTTTAGTGCTCTTGGAATTGATGCCACAGTTACAGCTGTCGCAATATTAATGCAT
>VUQI01025188.1:0-23293 GCA_015106735.1 Paratilapia polleni | reverse complement strand
CTGATTTTTGGTTTATTTTTTGGTGGTCTGGGAACAGACACAGTCTCTACAGGGATGGGGTTTTGGGGGGGTGGCAGGAGGAGAGAAGCTGCAGAGAAGCGTGTAAGACTGCAACTCTGCTTCCTGGTCCCAACTCTGGATAGTCACATTTTGGGGGGTTTAATAAATTCGGCCATATTTCTAGAAATGAGAGCTGCTCCATCCAAAGTGGGATGGATGCCGTCTCTCCTAATAAGACCAGGTTTTCCCCAGAAAGTTTCCCAATTATCTATGAAGCCCACCTTGTTTTCAGGGGCAGGGGGAATCGGGGGAGAGTGCAGAGAAACAAAACTGGATAGACGAGGAGTCTGTGATCTATGAATTTTGTTTAAATGCATCTCAGGGAACTCAAAAATAACGAGCTGCTTATCACCACCGGAAGTGAAATTAAACAATCTACAAGTACTTTATAGATTTTTTTTTTTTTAGATTTATTACACAGTTACTGTATGTTTTCCCAGTTATTAATTCTGACTTCTTCTAAGTGGATATCTCTGAAAGAAAAGCATTAAAATAGCATAGGGATTAAGTTAACCTAATTCTGACAGTTTGTTTATGGAGGTGTCCCTGCTGAACAAAAGCTCAAAAGTTATCATTATTTTATCTTAGTTTTTGGTCTCTATCAACTTGATCTTTAGCAGCTTCACTATATTCATCAGAGCTCTTAAAAAAAAAAAAAAAACTACATACAGTAAATCTGTCAAGAAACGGAAACAATGAGCTCTGCCGTGATAAATTGCTCCTATAACCAAAAACAATTTTGGACTCTATGGCTAATTTCTCCTTTCATGGGACAAAGATTGAGTCGTTCTAAAGAGCTCAGTGAATTTGAGCGTGGTACTATAACAGGATGCCACTGTTGCAGCAAGTCAATTTGTAAACTTTCTTCCCTCTTAGATACTCCATAGTCAACTGTAAGTGGTATTACTGCAAAAAGGAAGCATTTAGGAACCACAGCAACTCAGACACGAATTGCCAGACCACATAAAGTTACAGAGCGAGTGCTGAAGCGCATAGTGTGTAAAAGTCACCGACGCTCTGCTGACTCAATAACTACAGCGTTCCAAACCTCCTCTGGTATTAACATCAGCACAAAAATTGTGTGCCGGGAGCTTCGTGGCATGGGTTTCCATGGCCGAGCAGCTCCTGTAGGTGTAATGTGTAGGTGGCTCAGTACTTTTGTCCATATAACTTATTTTATATCCGGTTTGAGGGCACCTTGAGTAACAGGAGGGTGTCTTTTTGTCTTGTTCAGCATTTAGTTGTATTAAAAGAAACTCTGAGGGATAAACACGTCAGTTTCTTCTGGTAAGTACATTTTGCTTTTAGCCAAAGTTAATATTCCATTTAATATCGAACTGAGTTAAAGATGCATCTTACTAACCAAGCTCTCTGGTGCTAATGTTAGCTGAACACTTCCCAGGTTTCCCTTCATCTCCTAATATGGTCATTTGTATCTTAAAAAAGAAGATGATGACAGACAAATGATCAAACTCACATTAAAAACAGTAGTCCACAAACCAGTGTCACAGTGGCAAAGTCCTTGACTTAAGGTCTATGCACAAGAATGTCAGTGGGGATGTTGGACTGCAGGTAAAGTAGGTACCAGGTATTAACAAGAAGAAAGACATTTCTAATTCCGCTCAACTAATTTGTATCCTTTTGCCTCATACATCACTGATCTGCAATAAAGGAAATGGTTTTCTGGATTTAGATTAACATTCATATTATGTTATGATCAGACCACCAAAAAACTCTGGTTCATTCACAAAGAATGAATGTAACCATGTAAATACTTTTAAAAAAGCTTCTTCAGCAGCTTCTGATTTTCAAATTTCTTTGTAATCACTTTTTAATTTTTTTATATACACTCTTTTGTGTAAATGCCTTTAAGACCCTCAGTAGACTCCCACAGGTGTTTTCTCTTAGTCTGCCTGATAAGATCTCATCTTAGGCCTTTGTGGGTTTTGTGCAAGACCTGCTTCAAGCAGACATTTTTGTGTCAAAGCAGGAAAAGCACAGGCGCATTAATGATGGAGCCATTCCACTTAGAGTATATCCTGCCTTTGTGGATGCTGGTTCACTGCCGTGACTTACTCAGACAATTATTGGAACTGAGCTATCATTAACCTCCTGTACTTTCCCTACTGTGAGAAGTTAAAAAAAAAAAAACTATATGTTTTCATTTGGCTAATGCAAAAACTGCTTGTACTCCCTCCATACATACAGAGCAGGAGCAATTTTAGTGCTGGGGACTCGACCATTAATCCAGCTCAATCATGCACACGTGCTCATACTGGTCCCAAAGTGTTAAAGTCTTTTATCACTTGTAGTCCTGTCAGACAGGTGTGTGACTGTCCCACTCTCTCTGTCCTGTAGGCCTTTGCCATTTGGTTCACTTCTGGCTCTCAGTGCAGCACAAACATCTCACCACCCCCTCCTCCACAGAGACAAAACACAGACAGGAACATGGTATTTTCTCCTTTTTTTTTCTGCTCTTGAACAACATTGACTGATCACTTCTTCACTGCTTGCCTTGGGCTTTGCGCCACACACTGTAATTACTAAAGACAAAAGCAGCCCACAAAGATGTGTGAACCCGCCTTAATTTCTACACAAAGCCCAAAATGCGAGAGAAGATAAGTTAATCCTGTTTATCTCCAAGATAGTCTTTTGTGGTGGGGTTACCTTTGTAATTATGATGGAGTATGGTAATAATGCATGGAAATTAAGGACACAAGTTAATGCTACAAAGGTGTAGATACTCTGAGTAGAACTGTAGAAGTTTACTAAAATACTAAAAGATTAGAATTGTATTATATGTAGATGCTTTCTCAATCCTCTGAGGCAAATCTGGTTATCCACAAACTATTTTCTTTATGGATTTGCTAACAGAGTTTTAAAAAGGCATCGCATGAGGTCAGTGTAACAATTTTTAAGACATAGTGCAGTCTGATGATTTTGGAATAAACTACCATGTGATTATGTTGTAAGCTGCTGCATTTCCATCGTCTGTCTGTTTGTGACCTCACTTGGCCAACACTAGTCATGAATCATGCAGCCAGAGTGACCGGGGTGTGCCAGATTCTAAGGAGTTTGTCTTCAAGATTACAGTTCAAGGTCTCGAGATTATACTGAGATTATGAAATGGGGTTAGTCAGTAAAAGAAATGTGGATAAAAATGCGTCTTCTCATTGCGGGTTTGTTTAGTCTGTAAAATCTAAGATCAGAAATAAGTGAAAAGAAGATTTATCTGTAAAATTATGAAAAGGGTTGCAAAAGCAAAATAGACATATCTTTTATGAAGGCCGTCACAGACAGACAGAAATGTCTGGTAGCACTCAGGTATGACAAAGTTTTGTCGTGCGTCTCAACAGACGAGGTGACTCACACACCCTCACAGCAGGCCCATCTGGAAGCCAACCTGCGGGACTAAAGATGTTCTCACAAAAACAATGTGTGAACTCTTTCAGCAACTTATCACCACACCTGCTTGAGGCAAAAACTGTGGCTTTTCTGAGTGAGGCACATGAACACTTACTGTATATACAGTGTTGTCTAGAGGTAAATGACAATTTTCCATTGTTTTATGAGAAAGGAATACACACAATGCATTTTGGTGAGAGTGAATGTAAACCATTATTTTCGTGTTTACAAAAGCTCCCCCCTCCCTAAACTGATCTTGCCATGGTTCTTTCTCTTTTTTTGATTTTCATTTGCAAGAGTGCAACATGTAGCATTTAAAGCAGTGTCCGTTTTTATCACAAACCATTATTTCCAGTAGATTTAACATGAAATCAGACCCAGTAGCAGCCACAATATAAAATGTCCTCCAAGGCTCCTTATCTTCTCCCTAATACTCCTTTTCGTTTACAGTAATTACACTAATGCCCCAAAGTAAAGGCTATTAGTATATTTAAATGAGTGGACATTTCAGATTCACTGCACAGAGGTCATTTTCAGGGAGAAGACTTTGACAGATTAGCTGTAACTTTGCACTAGACATCACCCTGATAGGTTTATCAGCTAAAAGCAGGAGATCCACCAAACAAACAGGCAGACAAAGCGGTTTGCACGGTTAATCTCCTCTGTTTGCATTGTGTCTGCACAGATAAGGTGGCGACTTGATTTTTGAAGTTAGACTCAACTCTCTGCAGGGTTATTGTGACCTCTGTTTCAGTGGCCTTGTTAATCCCTAAGTGATAATGTGTGGATGCCTGTATATTAGTGTATTATTTTAAACTTTCTTTCTTGTTACCTAATATTTCAGAAACAAGATGTTAATCCCAAGAAATTGTGCTCGATAAGGATTCTACTAAACATATTTCAAAACAGTATTACAAAGTGTTTGACATGACAGAACAATTCAGCAACAATCAAACATAATAAAATACCAAAAAACAATAAAATATGATTTAAAAAACATAAATGTGTGCAATCAAAACACATTAGACGTAATTTTTAAGAAATTATAAACAGAAATTATAAAGTTTAAAAGTGTCCATAAGGGTAATAACAATTTTTAAAAAAAGCAGAATAATCAGTTTTATACTGTCTTAAAGAGGGACAAGGGGCCCAGAGGGGTAATTTATTCAGAGACCCACAATCCTCCATTCCTCACCTCACATTACAGAGGTTCACACGGTGTTTCATCCCTGTAATCTTCCAGCTCAATCTTGGCTTTATAATCTTGTGACTCTTTAGGAATGGATTTGGGACCCCCTTAGAAAATCAAACCTGCCTCCTGCCCCCTCTATCCCCCAGCAAAGGGGGTAATCTCTCTGCTAAGCACCCCCCTGGCCACGACCACGACCCAGTAAAAACACAAATACACACAGGCACAGGCACGCAAACACACACACGTCCTGACACCCATCATCTATCTGTATCTCTGCTGAAATCTGATCACCCATCTCCAAATGTGGGCCTGTCTCTGTCTGCTGTAAATAGATCGATTTTTCCCCACTCATTCATACTTTCTAACAAGAGCTCAGGCCTTAAAGGGTTGTCCCGTGACCGCAAGTCAATACGTTTTCAGTCAATATGTGTGTTTATTTCTTGGTTCATGTTTGTACTTGTTGGCTGTATTGATTATTTTCAGATAACAGTGGCCACCTAGCAGAAGGAGTGCTTAGCCTGAAGAACTTGAACCCTGGGATTTCTATACATGGCACAGAAAATATAACTCAGCAGCTGAGATGTTTCTCTTCTGAAATTATAGTTTGTGGAGTTATTTTTAAGGCGCAATATGCAAGAGGGCTACAATCCATCAGTCATTCTGATTTCGAAAGCTGGTTTGTCAGCTTGACGTTATGGGTCACTGGCTGTAGTGGTCACTCACACAATAAAAGGGATGGTTTGTGTTATATCTTTATATTGTACTGTATAGTTGCTGGAATGCAAATTGATTCTTTGGCTCTCCACAAAGTCTCTGTCGGGCTCAAGTTACTGTTTCTACAGCTGTTAGGGTTGTTGTTCTTTGCTTTTGCTCCCGACCTGCAGCTAAACCTAAACACACACACACACACACACACACACACAAACACAAATACACAGCTCACCGTGAGAACCAAACGACACGACCAAGACACTAAGAAGGCATCTGAAAAATGTTGAAAAAATTCTTAATTTTAGAGGATGATGGGCACAAAAAATGTATTGCCTCATGTGGTGTTTTTTTCCTAATAGATATGAGTGTTTCAAAAAAATTAAACTATGTAAAAAATCTGGTATCCAGATAGTAAAATATTTAGAAGTACTTCATGTCAAAGGCAAAGAAGTATCCTTTTGTTAATACTTGAGGAAGTCTTACCACTTAGAAATACTCAGCTGGTTTTGAACACTTTTGGATATTTAAGGTCACAGTATCCTTCAAATAAACTTGTTGTTAAGTTATTGAACACTCCCAAAATATTTGTTCCAAAATGAATCCCCTCAAAAACTGGGCAACAGTTATACTTATTACTATTACTATGAAATAAATATCTCACAGTGTAAGGGCTATAGAATAATGGCACATCAGCATTAAGACTGTTCCCTCTAAGCCTGTTGTTCACTCTGCAATTCTTTCTGCCACTTGATATGAAATCTCCCAGGAAAGCACACCAAAACAAGAAGAGAACACTGTTTTTATTTTCCCAGGAGCGACTGATAACTTTCCCAGGTGGCTGAAATGGTGGATGGTGGCACAACTGAAGTAACTGTAAAAACACTTACTGACAAAAGAAAAAGAGGGCAGTTTTTGGAGGAGGCAAAAAAGAAAGCAAAGAGGGAGAGTGAAGGAAGCTGAAAGTAAAACAAGAGGGAACCTCAGTTGGATATATACTCACTCTGGGACTCGAGAGGATTCAAAAGTGACATTCAGTTGGCATAAAATTCTACTGGATCAGTAAATAACAATTATCGATAGTCACTTTAAAGCAATAGTTCAAGACTTTAGGAAAACCCTTATTACTGATACCACAATAATAGGTAGATATAAGCACAGGAACTCACTGTTCTCCAACAAAAAGTAGTCCAGAACATAACTCCTCATAAAACCACAACTCTGTGTTTTGTTTTTACTTATATAATAATAATAATAATAATAATAATAACAATACATTTTTATATAGTTTCAAGGCACTAAAGGACACCTTTAAAGGACAAGCAATTAAAGGTTTCAAGAGTTGCCCGCCATATTAAATTGATACAACCAACAGTCGCATGGTAAAAATGTGTATTCCCAAACTGGTTGGGGAGTGGTTGCTGGAGGTTGCTGGCTGTTGCAAGGTGAAATTGGTTACAAGAAGAGCATTGCACCAAAAACCTCCTTATGATTGCTTTGGTCACTAGCAGATTGTTACGGTTCCCCGTAATTTGCATGGAAGATGCCGACTTGTCTGCAAACACTCGCAAACTACCAGTCGAGTGGTAGTAAAACTTGGAAAAAGTGCAATACAAACCGGAAACGTAGAACGTCCACCTCCAAAGTAAATGTTGTGCCTCAGTAGCCAACAAAAGGCGCAATTTTTACTTTGAAGGCAAGCGGTTTCTGGTTTGTGTCAGACTTTTCACAGTTTCACTACCACTCAGAGAGTGTTTGTAGACAAGTTGACGTGTTCCATGCAAACTATGGGTGACAGCGGCAATCTGCTAGTGACCAACGGAAAAGCAAGGACGTTTTTGCCAACTGGTCAGGGAGTGCACACCAGTCACTGACCAGTCTGTAGGCCTGTGTGATTGGGGCTTTAGCAACTGAATTCCCAGCAACTGCCATCAACCTCCAGTAACCACTTGCCAACTGGTCGGGGAATTCACATTTTTCCCTGGTTGCCACTTAGTTGCGGACCGGTCTCTAGGCCTGTGTGACTGGGGCCTTATTCACTTGACCCTACATTGTCACCAAGAATGTCATATGTCAAAATGGCGGACAAGTTACCATCACATAGCTGGTCACATGTCTGCAAAACCTCAGTACAAATAAGATTTTTATTTCTTGATTTTAATTCATAAGGTTTAAATGTGTTACATTCAAGCCTGTCTGGCTAGCTATTCTGTTTAATTTTCAGTCTTCATGCTAAGCTAAACTAATCAGCTGTTGGCTGTATTTTCATCTTTCCAGACAATAAAATGGTATCTGTCTTCTCATCTAGCGCTCAACAAGTAAACAAATAATCTTTCCTTCAACGGTTTAAAAGTCCCTCTCATTTTCTTCATTCTCCATGCAGTGGCTTCTGTCACAAGTGCACCACCAATTTACATTTTTGATTCAAGTAATACATTTAAGTGAGAAAAAAAATCTTGTTTCTTGTTTCTCCACTACATTAGGAATAACCCTCATGCACCACAGACTGATAACGCATCCATGCTCGAGCAAATCGAGCTTCGGGGAACCAGTGACCCATAACTAGCCAAGGCGGAAATTACACTTTGATGCACAGCTGGAGATTTCACTGCCCCTGTTTCACATCATGTATGATCAGTGCAGGTATGGAGACACACTGGGTCATAGTGTAAAAGAGCAGACATCTATTCACAGCTATACAAGCCCATATGGCTCGTCTTACACCCTTCTCTTTCTCCGCTCCTGCAGGAGCCTTGCATACTCCCATCCAGCCTGTCATCAACATGTCATTAAAGCCCGCTCTGTCTCTCTTTGGCTGGTCAGACTTTTGCCTCCTCCCCTCCAAACAGAAATTCCTGTGCTCTTTTACATGTTTGCTTCTCCTCTGAGTCGTTGTCCTCCTTCCGTCCATCTCTATTTCTGACATGGGAATCAGGGGTGTCACCCTGTCTGAGTCGAGAAGTGGAGAAGGAGACAGTGCCACTTGATAAGGAGTTGATGGAGGCTGTCAGAAGGTAGAGCTATTGTAGGACAAGGCTGTTGTGGGGAGTTGTCATTTACGAGCACTTGTGTTCACAATGAGTTACTTTGGACAGTTAAATCAAGTCAGTTAAGCACAGCCATCTTGTATCTGATCATTGAAGTTGTTTATGTTTCATGAAACTGAGAAAATGCTTCTTCACTTTTGTATCTTATATAATTTACACATATTTTTTGGGATATTTCTTTGAAGTTTGAGTCCCATGCTGCTCATTTGTCCAGAAAATGAGCCGCATTTATAGCTTACTATAATCCCCAAATCTCTGTTTGTTCGCATGCAAACTCCTCTTACGCAATTGGGAGCTGAGCAACTAAACTTGGCACACAGGTACATCTTAGGCTCCTAAAGGTTCTTATCTATATCAGATATTATGATGTCATCATATTGCCTTGCAACCACCAAGGAATGGGCTAAAATGACCCATTTGTAGCCTTTGTGCATCTGTAACACCTTATCTTTGTATCATTTTAATTTCACAACAATAACATCTAATTTATATCCACAATACTTTCATGATGCATGATATATTTATGATATCATCGTGTTTCCTAGCAACCACCTAACAACTGAATAAAATGCAACATAACTATTAACATAAGAGATGTGATCAATGTTCAGAGACTACACCAATAAAAATGATAATTAGCTGATTTCTCCTTCGAGGTTGTCTCCTTGTGCACCTCTGGACTTCATCTTGAATTTCATTTTGGGGAAGAGGGCGAAGTTGCATGGATCCTAATGTGGCGAGTGAAAGTGGCAATGTTAGTGTAGCCAAAAAGTTCCTGTGTTTTCAGTACATTGTGAGTGGTTGTTTCTGTGAATGCTCTCCCTCAGATGTCTCAGGATGTCACAGTAGAACCCAGCATTCACAGTAAGACACTGTATGCACAACTGTGTGAATGTGAAGCTCCTGACCAAGTGATCAGATTGTTATCTAAATAGGAATCTAAATAGATCCAGGCATACTTGAATAGGTTATCAAGGACACAGTCTTAAAGGGGAATCGGCTAAATCTAAATCATGCAGGCTTTTTGATTTTTATGTAAGGACAAACAAAATACTGGTAATCACTGATGAGGATACTTCTTAATGTTGTGCAGATGACGACTTATAGCAGGCTTGAATTGCCCTCTAACAGATATTAAGAAATATACTCATCAGTGAGTGCCGGTATTTTGCTTGCTCATATGTTTTATCAAGACCCAGCACCCTATGCATATTTAAAATTTGGAGCTGAGAGCACTGTTACTTTGTATCACATTTTTAATTTTTATGGACAAAGTCCATTAGGATACTATTTTTAAAAATCTTTAGTAATGCATCCACCAGTTTGCAACATGCCACGCCAAATGTATCAGATAAACATAATTTCCATTTGAATCTGTTTAAAAACTCAAGCCACTTTGATTAACAGAATATCAGAGCAGTTCTTCAGGATTATTTAAAGTCCCCTAAAATTTGAACAGTGACTATAAAGTGTTATTTGAATGGAGTGTTGAGTGAAGACAAAATGAAAAGAATTTCTTGTCAAATCTAATCTAATCTTCTCTGTTACTACTCCAATAAATAATTCCCCTGTCTCTATAGTTGGTGTCTGGTGTGTTACGCTGGTGCAGAACTCTCATAAAGAATCAAAGGCCTAAAGGCCTCCTTAAATTCAACACCTTTGAGCTTCTTTAATGTAGTGAAAAACTGTTTCTTTTGAGGACCTTTACGCCAGTGGGAGTGACACACTAATCGGCCAATTAGACACCTGGATCACTCCTTTCCCAGGAGGAAACGATATGACTGTCAAAGGTCATGATCCAATCCCAAAGCTGGGTGTCAGATACATTCACCATATCACAGACAATAGACATTTCAGTTCAGACTCACCTGTGGCCCTCACTCATGCTGTCTGACGTCTGATGATGTTACAGAGCTTCATGTAGTCCTGCACTGAGCCTGAGGCACTTTAGAACATAAAGCTTTACAAAAGAAAGCAGTGTCCCCTCTGTGTTCCTATAAAAACAAAAGCATAATCACTTCAGGTCGGTAGATTTCCTCTACTCGTTTGACTTGAAGTTGAACACCACACCCAGTGTGTAATTTAGACAGGATTTGGACTAATTAGTAACTCTTTGACAGGATCCTCTTATTGCTTCTTGTTAATGACTAAAATTAGCTGCACAAAAAGCATCAGCAGTTGCAGAACATAAAAAGTTTGAGGTTCATGTTTTAGTTTGGTGGCAAAAAATATAATGACACCGTCTTTACATAACTCAGATATTCTGCAGTATGTGCGTCACAGCGCTGCATTCCTCTCTGTGCACAGTCCTTCACAATCTTGGCAACAAGTCAGGAGAGCTCATGCTGATGGACTGAAGAATGTAATTAGAGGAAACAGTTTGTATTAGATCGCATTAGACTTCACCAGGTCAACAGGCAGTTCACATGTAATTTGTTGACAGATAATTTGTTTTCCAGTTTCTCATCTGCCAGTTATGATCAGCACTGTTGGATGGCTACCTTCAGAAGTAATTACCACAGTGAGCTTTATGCATTTTGTACTTACTTCCAAAAGCTTGTTTTACATTTTACATCTGTTTTAAAGCTGTTTATCCTTATTATTTCGTAACATTAACGTAATAGTATTAAAGCAGCAGTTACTACTCTTACTGTTACTGATTTACTAATGTCCAAAGCTTTCAAAAGTACCTACTGGTAATACTTTAAGTAGTAATACTTTAACTTTAAAAGTTACTTTAAAACCTCTGTTGAGTTCCAATCAATAACGTTTTGAAAAAAATCAAATGCTCCATGACATAATTACAGCATAACTTACAAAATATTATCATTCAATCATTACAATCCAATACAGTTCTACCGATACTGTTTATGATTGACAGGTGTTCTCCTCTGCGGATCCTGCACTTAGATCCCACTGAGGATGATCAGGTAGGAATCCTCTGTGGGTTTTGAGGGATATCACTGGCTGAATCCTCAGGAGAGGTCCTGCCCAGCATGGCGCCACAGAGATGGGCCTTCCCTCGCCCTCGCAACCAGACTGGGGTTAAATTAGGAAAGGCTAACCCCAGAACTGTGGTGAAGACGAGGGCGAGGTCAAGCGCTCTGCTCTGCTTTGATGATTTTGGAGGTTGGAGAGCACAGCCGACAGACGCTCTTCATCTGGAGCTGACAGACTCAGGGTGAATTGCTAATGTTGTTCCTTCTGGGTGCATGCATTTGGAGACTAGAGTTATGTGCATATAGCTGAGAGGGACAGTACGCATAAATATCTGCCAAATGTCAAAATTCATTCTCATCTCTCAAAACGGTTTGCAGCATTTTTTGCTGTCCGTTCTTTTACATCAGACCTGCTTGATGAGATATGCATAGGAAGTGTAGTGTACTGTCCTCTGTAGGTGGAAATTGGTTGTTTGTCAAAGAACTTCACCAAAAAGCAATTTTACACTCCTGGTTTAGCTTCCATGGCATCAGCTGCATGTAAGGATTTGGACAGTGTACACACTAAGGCTCTAATAAGAGATAGACTGTAGTCCAAAAGGTCTGAAAGCTAAAAGCATCACAGAATAAGAGTTTTGGATGGATACTACATTCAGTTGTTCTAATTTGCAAATGTTAGCATGTCCTAGTAATTAGCTTACTTCCTTCGAGAGTAACAAAGCATTACTTTAAAAATGACCTTGCAAGAAAAAGGTGAATTCAATACAAACAAATTCATTATGTTAATGCCAAGATGCTCCTACATCACATTCATCACAAGCTAACTTAAGCAGCTCTGTCTGCATACTGTTATGGGTGTGAAGAATAAAGCTAATTTGGTCAAAAATGCTACATTTTTGGTTTGACATATTTGAAATATTTGAATTCTTCTCCCAATAAAACCATCTGCAGTGATGCTTTATTTGGAGTCACAATTACATGTGTACAACCAGTTTTCTTGTCATATAATAAAATATGCAACTGACAGTCCTCATGTAAGACCAAAATAAACAGCTGTTGGTTAGAAACATGCAGACTGCTTGTGTTTTTGTGGGGGGAAATAAAAGACATGTTGTTTCAAAAATAAAAACTTGAAGTTCCAAATGTTCCTCTTTATCACCGTAAATTACATTTTGAATTACGCAAAAACAAAAAGCTTGAGAGGTGCATTGACAGGAACTGAGTTTAGCAAATAGTCAATTAGTGGTACAGAAAGAGATGTGAAGACCAGACAGTGATTTACTCCCCGGTCCCCCTGCCTCTGCTGTGTAGTGAGCTTGTTTTTCTCTCACTACAGCCTCAAGGTTACAGTCTAAGCTTGGACTCAGCCTGTCTGCACTGTAGCTGTTCTCAAAGTTAATCTGTGCCACAAAAAGGGTTTCACCTTGGCTTCGGGCACAAAGGTTCTTGTCTAAACAAATAAACAGCAAAAGGAAATTAATTTGTTGAGCCATCAGAAGGATAATGTTTATGTAGCCATTATTGTGCCATTCTAATATTAAATAACCCCAAGACGGAAATGTGTTTTCATAATCTGCACGTTTGTGTTTCACAGGATAAAATACAGTAGACATCATATACCTTTACCTCATATACTCGTAAGCACATTGCTTTTACCATTTACACATCCTTGTGCATATGCTGTACAGGGCTACATAAACTCCTCTAACTCCTTCATTTTAAATCCCTTTGTCTGCAGCCATGTGACGTGTGTTGCTTCCCTTGTTGCTACTCACAGTGACAAAGTTTTATGTTGCAGAGGGATTGATGGTAATGGTCACCTGATCCAGCCTTAACTCTAAGACTTATCAAAAATTAGAGATGGTGCCTGACACCCGAATCCAGACTGTGAGCTGGTTCCACAGGAGAGGGGCCTGATAGATGAAAACTCTTCCTCCACTTCTACTTTAGAAACTACAAGTAAGCCTGCACTAACAGCAAAGTGCTCTGTTGGGATAATGTGGTACTATGATGTCTTCGAGATACGATGGGGCCTGATCATTCAGGACTTTTAAACTGAGTTCTGACTTTCAGCACGTATTTACTACATATCTCTGTATTGACACTTGCATAACAGAAGTCATGCTGCAGTCATAAGACTGCAGGATTGATCTCTAGCAGCAACATTTGCTGCCAAAGTACGCTTGATAGAAAGATAGAAAGCACAGTTGTCAAAGTTTACCATACTTTAGTGCATATAAGCAATGGTTTTAACCTGAAGGTAAAACTATGTGGCTCAAAGAACTTTACAATTACTGAGGGCTTGTGTGAGGAGGAGGAGGAGGAGGAGGAGAGGCTGAAGGAGATTATTTGAACCTGCGGATGATTTGTCTTTTTAAACATACATTTTTCCCAAACAAATTTAACTGACTGTGGAACACATCAAAGCTGCCACCTAAAAAGGAAAGGACCTTTCACAGGCTGTAGCCAAGCCATGTTGTGAACATATGGTCCCAGGAGGTGCTTTTACCCTGTTTGGTGAAAAACATCAAGAACTGAAAGTGAAAGAGAGTAATCAAAAACCATAGGGGTGCAATAAAGTGACCAATAAAGGGACTGGATTGAGGAGTTTGGGTTATGAACTCCGTGCCCTTGTAGGAGTCAAATATCAGAGCGGGAGAAGTGTAGATGAATGTTTTCATGGATGCAGACAAGGAGCGAGGGCCAGCTGTCGACCTGATGTTTTCTTGTTCCCACATGACTGGGAATAGATCTGACTGTGTGACTGGGTGTTTTCTCAATATGACGTGGCCTGAAATGCTTTCAGAGTAAGGAACTCATTGCTACGTGGAGAGTTTGGTAACTATGATATGTTTAATTCTTTGAAGGGACTGTTTTTGAAATCAGCAAATTTATGCAGAATTTTTATTTGCCACAGAACGGCTGTTCGTCATACTCACCTAGGGAGACTCTGCCTGCTTACACAAATATCAGGCAATATTTGTTACTAAATGCTCTAAATGTATTTTAAAAATTAGAAATTGCAAATAAAATGTAACGTTAAGGCAGACAAGTTAAAAAGAAGACTTTACACCTCAGTTCTCATTAAATTTAGTGAATTCTTACAACTGCAATTATGGTTTTTGGCCAGAATCAAAATGGCTTTGATAAGTGCACATCTTTGCCGCCCTGTTCACCAGCATCAACATCTGGTCAAAGATGTCATGTGGCTAACCTTAAAGTTTTGATTTACCTCCATAGTTTGAATATAAATCTGTTTACTTCTTGTTTTTAGAAACATCTGTTCTCAAAGGGACATACAAACTTCTCTAAGGAGTTTGAACAACAAAAAAAGATGCATGCAAGTGTTTATGTTGAAAATGCCAGTTTTGGCGACAAGAGATGGAGATCTACAGTGCATGAAATCAGATCATACAAAGACAAAAAGGTGAGTATAACTCAGTTTTTGTAAATTTTAATTCGTAGTAAATGGGAAGGATACAGTATCCTGTGTTGCCATTTGGGAAGAAAATAAAAACAGAGGATTACTTTCAGCTGCTATTACTCTCGACCAAACAGCCTCAATCCCAGCTATTCAAAACACAGCAACAAGCCTGTTAAAAACAAAAACTGATGGCTTTTCCTGTTCCTGTTGTTTATCATCAACTTTGCAGTATGAGTAAAGTGCAACAGGAAATTAGCTGCATATTTAACGCAGTTATGTGTTATATTTAACATGTTCGATGACTACACATTATGTTATACACAAAAGAGTCGTAACAATTTGTCTCAAACATTTAATGTATTAATAATTGTTAGGCATGATTAAAATGTGGAATAATACAAAGATCATCATGTCTACTAATAAATGCATAAACTGATTCTCATAATTATGCTGATGTTTTTATTACCCTGCCTGTTGCCCTGTGACAGCTGGGACAGGCTCCAGTCCCCCTGTGACCCTAGATTGGATAAGCAGTAAGAAAATGAATGCATGGATGGATGGATGTTCAGACACTCAAAAACTGACTGAAAATTGGACTATTTCTTGTAAGAAACAAGAG
Organism: Paratilapia polleni; assembly: GCA_015106735.1. Taxonomy (NCBI): domain Eukaryota; kingdom Metazoa; phylum Chordata; class Actinopteri; order Cichliformes; family Cichlidae; genus Paratilapia; species Paratilapia polleni. The sequence goes on along the minus strand of VUQI01025188.1, from coordinate 7,899 downwards.
TAAAAAATTTAATGCAGACTCCAGATTGGAGAGATTACCTGAATATTCCTCTCTGTACTCGAAGAGTCTTCATGAAGGAGGAGATGCTGGGACACCTGGCTGGAAAGCTACTGGAATAAACAGATTAAAGAAAAATGTTTAACCTACATAACACCTAAACCAGGAAACTGTCAATAGCTGTTTCAGTTCAGCCCAGCTGTGGCCAATCCGTCCTCTTTTTCTACAGTGAGGGTCAACTGACCTCCCTGCTTACTGAAAAGAAAACACATAAAACTCTTGTCTCCTGTTTCTGTAAGTTTCAGTTGGGGTTTAACCAGAGGCCCCGCGGCAGTCCTGCTGTTGTGCTGCTGCAACTTTTCCTGACGTAAGACAGTTATTTGTAGAGGGTCTGTGGCTCCTGGTCAGGTTTCCCACAGGGCCGACACTCAGGCCATCTCCCTGACCCCCTGGGAAGCAGAGGTCATGCCTGACAGAGGAGAATGAAAGGGGCCTGTCCTCTGATTTATAACCCAGTAGTGCTACAGAATACCTCTAGTTCAGGGATGGTTTTTGTTACAGAGGTGGAGGCAAAGCAAAGCAGATCCTGCTACCTCCTTCTGCCTAGATTATCTTAAAATTTCAGCCTCACTGAGGGAAGTTATGCAGTTGCTAAGAGGTAAAACAGGCAGGTACAGCACAGTTAGTATTTACTTTTTGAATCATTTCCTGGTGGGTTTCATTCCCAGATGTAAGACAGCTGCTGGATTTTGGAACAGCATTACACATATAACTGATTCAACTGCTGCTGCGTTGGATCATTCCAGCCATTCCTTGGACTCTGTTATAAGGATTTTATTTTAGTCTATCAGAAGACATGTCAGTCAGGAGCCTGTGTCTGTATCAGGTCAGACTGTGGGGCCCCGTTCTGGTGCCTTTGCATCCTCATGGCTCAAGACCTCACCTGCTGTGGATTATAATCATGTGATTTATTTGAATTCGTAAAGCAACCCATGCTTCATCCTAAACTGTGATTTTCAGTTAATGTTAATCCAATAATTTTCACTGGCTTTGAATAAGAAAAAGCTATAAACACATTTTAATTCTGATCTGACCGTACAGCACGTGTTAGGAACTAGTTCTGAGAGACCATAACCCAGCCCTAACAGATTATCAAGGATACAAAAAAGATAAAGTTATCCATTTTGCATAATAAAATTACACAAGGCATGTGGAGACAGACATCAGGCAAAATTGAGCATGGCATTAATTCAAATAAGTCAAAAAATCATGCTCTGCCCTCAGTCCTGGTTCATTTCAGTTCCAGACCACATGTGCTGATGACTCAGCTGATTCCAGTCTAATTTCATATATAGGGCATACTCTTTAATTTTCTTTAGCCTAATTACAGATTCTGCTTCCTCTGCAAGCTGCTTTGCAACCCACCTCCACCCTAGCTCTGCCTTTTCATGCCATATCTGGCTTAATTAATGTCATACCTGCTGCCACTGATGACTGCTCTGGTCTGTACCAGGGGATCATGCTGCTGCTCTCCCTGCCTTAGGCTTTTCATGTATGCAGATGGAAGGGCAGGGAGGTGTCCTCCCAGAACAATACTGCCATATATAAATCACTACAGATAAAAATAACAATATTGTTTGGACTAAAGTGGTCCAGACTGAACTGAACTGTAACTCATCACTTGGAGGAAACCAAATTGTCTTCCCTGACACTGGAATATATATTTGTTGTTTTCCATTTTCGTGGGGCTTTGGCATTGCCATTTTTAGTTTCTGCAAGATCTTGGTGGATCCTCAAGTTTTGTTTTGTATTAGAGGCACACTCAAAAATCAATCTAATTCAGTACATTTAAAACCGTTGCTATTAATATGACACTGAATCACATGATTCAAATTGAATGCTAATATTTCTTAGTAATTCCTGTAATTTTAACAGGCAGTTTATGCTCTTTATTGTTGTCCTTGCACACTGCGGCACACGCCAAAAGTGACGTCACAACTGCTAGCACATGGTGTGCTTCAGTGTTGTTTTGGCTTGTTGTGCACCCTCCTGATTTTTATTTTAACATGGCTCAGCCTCTACCTGCCTCTACAGGCATCTCTATGATACATCAGTGCAGGAGCATGGAGATACCCAGATGGCACAAAGGGAGCTTCCTGCAACAGTTGGAAAAGATGAAGTGGACAGCAAAAAAAAAAACTCCTGTCATTTTGTATCATTTAGTAGCATGCCTCAAAGAAGGGGCATGAATGTTTATGGCGCTGTGGTGATATTACTGTTCAGGCAAGCAATGACCAATGCCTTGATGAAAACCACGGCTTAAGGGGGCAACTGTTACTATACTACTGTATGTATATACCTAATAATTCATAATATGGCCTTGATCTGTTGTTTTTTCTTGTGTTTAATCCAAAAAAATCATAGTAAATGTTTATGTTTGTCACTTTTTCACTCTTAAATAACCATGCACTTACACACATGGCAGAATCAGTGTATAATATGAAAGTAGGACAGAGCTGTCGTCCTACACCAGCATCTCCAGTTTCAGACCACCATTACTGCAACAAACAGGTCGCCTTTGCGTGTAGCTTTTTGATGTTTCTAGCACATCTGTAATGAAAGCATGCTTTGGTAACAGCTGAAATAGTTGACTCCTCTCCTGGCAGACCCCTGTGTGCCAGGTTTGTGTGTGCGTGTTGTTACTTTCTCTGTCCCTGAGTCATGGACCAAGCTTCTCTCAAGCGTAGACATCCGCAGTCTGCCGAAGCTGCTGGCGCAGAAGAACTAGGCCAGATTTGACACACTTCACAACCCATGCTAACCCTGACACACAATATTACTTCTCAGAGCACAGAAGAAAGATCCCAGCAACAAATGGATCACAGTTGGAGGCCACACAGACACAGAATTATTTGACCTGAGGTGTTATCAAACAGTTGAATTAGAGGCTTTAGTGGAAAAGAAGCTCATATTTTGTCTCCCTTAGCAATGCAGGACTAAAACAAGTCTTGTGAGTAAGTAGAGACAAGCCTACGGTAAGTTTAAAACCTCAGGCAAAATGGAATCAGATTTCCATCCACTGTCTGAGAAATAAGTCTGTTATGCTTTGGTGGTACTTAGGGCAGAGAAACAAGCAGAGAAACAACAAAGAAAACTCACAGCTGCCTGTGTAATTTACAAGCAGTTTACATTTGTAGCTTATTAAACTACCAAAAGTAGTTTTGGGGGATTTCAAGAGATGATTCTATTCAGTAAAATCTCCAGTTTATCAAGTCATAAATAGGTCAAAAGATTCCTGATCTGGATTTGTTGGTTGGCAAAAGTGTAATGTGGGAGGTCTTTGGACCCTCTCTGTGTGCCTGTGTGTATGTGTGTTTTAATGTGAGTAAAAACGCACATCAGCAACAGCATCAAAGCCTGGAGTGCTGGATTCCTGCTGGTTTATCATCCACTTTTCAAACTACTGGGCATATTTTTTTTGCAAGCACACTAAAACCTTAAACAGGTACACCAGTTCAACCTTTTCCCCCAAAACTTTGCTTGTTCAGCACTAGACCAGCCGAAATCTTATCAGTCCTGTAATAATCAGATGCAAGTAGTTCTTTACCAGCTGTTGTCTGTTTATTTTCAGGCAGACTGAGGAAGAAAGACCAAACCCAAAACACGACCATATGTTTAAACCTTGTCCTATGAACCCAAAACAGGATGTCGCAGCAGGCCCTCCAGTCAGCATAACTGACAGAGACACAGGCACACAGGAGGGCTATTGTTTTGTCCTGCTTTGGGAAAGACAGAAAGAGGGAAAGGAAGTGTGGTATATTGGAAGAAAGAAATTAGATCAGTGTGTGTGTGTGTGTGTGTGTGTGTGTGTGAATGTGTGTGTGTAGTTATTATACACTGTACGTGTTGCTGTTGTAAGCTGCCAACCTTGCAAAAGCTTTGTTCACTGTCTGCAAAACAGAGGTCAGCGAACATGTCAGATGTTTGTATGGTTTAATTTCCTTACACCATGTTGTGCTTCTTTAAAGGGAAAGTCCCCAAAATAGAAATCATGTATGTAGGAAAAAAAAAACAACTTTGTGAATCTGGTCAGCCCTTTTCTATAAACTGCTCAATGAGTCATCTTCAGACTAATCCTGGGGCTGCTCTGTGGACAGTGAATAATTGAGCAGTTTGCAGTAAAACAGCCCACGTGATGAAAGCTCATTTGGATATCTTAAAGGAATAGGTTATATTTGGGGAAATGTTCTGTTTTCTTCTGACACTCGGATAGAAAGATATCATTCTCGAGTCCGTATGGCAAATTACGTACCTGGAGACAACCATGAGGCACTGGATGGTAGATTTTGTTGCCTTTACCCCTGTGAGGTATAAGTCATCATCAGTGATTACCCTAACCCTAACCCTATGCCATAGGAATATGTAATCTTTTGATTTTTTTTTAAAATTTATTTATTGTCTTGTCAATCAAGAGATCAAAAGGTTGGGGCTAGGGTTGGAGTCATCAGTGATGATGACTCAGACCTCACAGAGTTAAATGTTTAATGTTTTTACTATAGAGTAATGACAGGACACTGAATAGAAAACTCTGGCTTATGCCCATTTTATAGTGAGATCTTCTCTTGTGTATATTTTGACTTAAAATTGTGAGAAATCAACTGCTATTGATGATCTAGTAAGCTGCTGATGGCTTGTGTTTAATCCCCTTTCCTCACCTGTTTTTTTTCTTGTGGTTATCCTAAAGCTACGTTCCCACTACAAGTGACAAAGTTATAAAATGGAAAAATATATCTATCTACACTGTTGCTACGTTGCTCAAGCACTAATTTGTGTCATAGGTTTGTGTGTGTCTGCAAACATGAAAGTACACTCACCGGACACTTCATTAGGTACACCTGTTCAACTGATTGTTAAGGCAAATATCTAAGTAGCCAATCACATGGCAGCATGGCGGCAATTCAATGCATTTAGGCATGTAGACACGGTCAAGACAGAATGGGGAAGAAAGGTGATTTAATTGACTTTGAACGTAGCATGGTTGCTGGTACCAGACGGGCTGGCCTGCGTATTTCAGAAACTGCTGATCTGCTGGGATTTTCCCACATAACCATCTCTAGAGTTTACAGAGAATGGTCTGAAAAAGAGAAAATATCCAGCCAGCAGCAGTTCTCTGGGTGAAAATGCCTTGTTGATGCCAGAGGTCAGAGGAGAATGGCCAGACTGCTTCAAGCTGATAGGAAGGCAACAGTAACTCAAATAACAAGTCATTACAACCAAGGTATGCAGAAGAGCATCTCTGAATGCACAACATGTCAAACGTTGAAGCAGATGGGCTACAGCAGCAGAAAACCACACTGGGTGCCACTCCTGTCAGCTAAGGACAGGAAACTGAGGTTGCAATTCACACAGGCTCATCAAAATTGGACAATAGAAGATTAGAAAAACATTGCCTGGTCTGAGCAATTTCTGCTGCGACATTCGGATGGTAGGGTCAGAATTTGGCGCAAACAACATGAAAGCACAGATCCATCCTGCTTTGTATCAACAGGCCGGTGATGTAATGGTGTGAGGGATATTTTCTTGGCACTTTCTATGACCACAGTGCACCCATCTTCTGATGGCTGCTTCCTGCAAGATAATGCACCTTGTCACAAAGCTCAGATTATCTCAAACTGGTTTCTTGAACATGACAGTGAGTTCACTGTACTCAAATGGCCTCCACAGTCACCAGAACTCAATCCAATAGAGTACATTTGGGATGTGGTGGAAATTTGCAGCTGACAAAAGTGCAGCAACTGTGTGATGTCAATATGGACCAAAATCTCTGAGCACCTTGTTGAATGTATTCCACGAAGAATTAAGGCAGTTCTGAAAGCAAATGGGGTACTAGCATGGTATACCTAATAACATGTCTGGTGAGTGTCACTGGTTGATGCTTCACACTGTCAGTGGAGCAATGAAAAAAGTTAAGGCCAGCTCAACTTTAATTTGTCACACCTGTTACATAGTGTTTACTGTTAGTTTGTAGCTTCATATTGCTGGCTTACATTGAAAAATGTAGTTGCTTTTTCATTGGTAGTCTGAACACACCTCTAGTACCTGTACTGCTGGCCTACCATTATATTCAATGTGAAAGTTTTGGGATGGGGTATGATCAAGAGGAAAGGGTGTTATGGATTGGTGTGCAATATTATTAGAAGGAATAATGCATTACATAACACTCTAAAACACACCTTCATTCTTTTCAATAAAGTCTCATCTTTAATAATATAGGAAACTCATCAATAGAAACTCAATACTCAATACAAGCCATGCGTGCGAATAAGAAGGGACTGCAGAACATTCATTTGCAGTTTGCAAGTGACAATCATTTGAGAAATTGCACCATATCAGCACCTTTCGAGATATGTGTGTAAGTAGTTCTTGCAGATTGCTTTTGTAAAAACAATCCCATGGTGCATGAGCCAAAAGGTTTTTTCCCTCTTGGCTCACAGAATTTGCATTGGAATGACATTATGAAAGTATAAATCACTTTTTTTCTGACTTTGGGAAAGTTTTACATATATATCTATATATATGTATATATCTATATATATGTATATATATACATATATATATCTATATATATATATATCTATATATATATATATCTATATATATATATATATATATATATATATATATATATATATATATATATATATATATATATCTATATATATATATATATATATATATGAGTGGCTAACGAGGAGCAAAGTTGCTTTTTACTTTGTGGCCAAGCATTAGAACCCATCACATCTACTGAAAGTCAACCAGATGGGGCCTAAATTATTCACTTGTATGAGTGTTTCTCATGAAATCTTTTTCTGGTTCTGGTCATCAGGGTAACAGTGCAAATCTGACCGAGGCGCTGAGTCTGTTTGAAGAACACCTGGGAAAGCTCTTGTGTCCAGTGGACTTCCGCAAAGAGGTGGTGTGTGTTCCATCCTACTTGGAGCAGTATCCTTTTTTTTTATCAGGTCCCATATTTATAAAAATTGTTACTGAAATGCAGTGTTAAGGGATATGTTGTCAAAGACCAGAGTATTTATAAGCTTTAGCATTATCATTTCTGCTTTCATTAGTGGAGAAATGAAGAAAATTCTTTTCTATTTATTGCTTAAAAAAAAAAGCATATTTAGGGATGAACCAAAATTCTTGACTGTAAAATGACAACTTGGATAGCTGTTTTAATTTATAACAAATTGTATTGCACAGAAAAAAATCTTTAAATTGGTATAAAATAAATTATTTAGATTTGTGTAACTGGAAAAATGTAATCCCAGGGGACACAGCAAATATTAGCCACTCATTGGTCACTTTTGCATGCAGTCAACAAGGTGAATATAGACTTGAGACTAAGTGTGACTAAATCAGTGGATCCTCACGAGCAGTGATCATTTTATACCCAGATGTAAGAGTAATACATCTGTCTGTGGATTTGTTTTCCAATCCAGAAATCTGTTTGAGTGGGACAGGGACTGCTTGCACACATTGCAGTACCATGCAGTGCTCAAAGAACCCACTTTGTGACCATAATTGAAACAACTATTCTAACAAAACACTGAGGTCACATACAGGTGGATAAATGCAGTCTTCCACTACCTAGCAATTGCTAAGCTATTGGCATGGTCATAAATTCAGTCTGAAATGTTGTGAGCACTGAGAAACTCAAATTCTGTAAGACAGTTCAGGCCCTGAGTAGGGAAGGTGATTTAGCTGCAACAGCGAAGCTCTGGTTTTATTTTTCTTTCTATAATTTGATGTGGGCATTGAAAGTGATGGTGTGTGTGTGTGTGTGTGTCCCCCCCCCATTCTATGTAAATGTATGCAAAGGAAAAAAAGAACCAGTAATGTCAC
>VUQI01025186.1:0-16794 GCA_015106735.1 Paratilapia polleni | reverse complement strand
CATAAAGCCCAGATCTGTGGAGGGCTGCAGTGATGGTTGTCCTTCTGGAATTAGTCCCATCTCCACACAGGATCTCTGGAGCTCAGTCAGGGTGACCATTGGGTTCTTGGTCTCCTCTCTCACTAAGGCCCTTCTCCCTCGCTTGCTCAGTTTGGCCAAGTGACCAGCTCTTGGAAGAGTCCTGGTTGTGGCAAACGTCTTCCATTTGAGAATTATGGAGGTCACTGTGCTCTTGGAAACCTTCAATACAGCAGAATTTTTTTGTAGCCTTCCCCAGATCTGTGCATTGCAACAACCCTGTCTCTGAGCTCTGTATGCAGTTCCTTTGACCTCATAGCTTGGTTTTTGCTCTGATATGCATTGTCAGCTGTGAGGCCTTCTATAGAGAGGTGTGTCTTTCCAAATCATGTCCAATCAATTTAGTTTACCACAGGTGGACTCCAGTCAAGGTGTAGAAACATCTCAGCAACGATCAAGAGAAATGGGAGGCACCTGAGCTAAATTTCAAGTGTTTTTGTAAAAGGTCTGAATACTTATGTAAATATGATATTTCAGCTTTTTCTTTTTAATAAATTTACAAAAAAGAAAATCCTAAAATTCTGTTTTCGATTAGTCATTGTGGGGTACTCAGTGTAGATTAATGAGAAAAAAGAATTTAAACGATGATAGCATCAGACTGCAAGATAACAAAATTGAAAAAAGTGAAGGGGGACTGAAAACTTTCTGAACCCACTATAAACCCAACTCCAAACTACAGGGACACCTATCAATAAACATGGTAACTATCAGTCCTAATCACAGAAATGCCTCCTTGTAGACAGAAATTGAGTTTCTCGTAATCCGGCGTTTGTATTCATAGGGGCAGAGTACTCAGATTTCATTCTCAGCTGTAAAAACATCAAAGTAATCATTGTTTTTTTCGTGTTTGTCAATTTGTTGTTTCTTTTTGTGTCTTTGAAGCTGGTCTGTGTCGTTTTCAATGGCACAATGGAGATCGTAATAGTCCGTTCATTGCGTCTTATAAACCTTTAATAAATGGTGCCCTATCACTGATAGAGGACTCCTTACATAAGACCGAAGTTTGAAGTTTGATCGTATCCGCTCAGCTGCTACAACACCGCGGCTGACGAACATCCGGGTATTCTGTCGAGATGGTCATGGCGGAGGGTACTGCAGTTCTCAGGAGGAATCGGCCTGGAACCAAGGCAAAGGTGAGCTTTACCCCACACAAACACTCCAAGATGACGACAAGAAAGCCCCCGCGGCTGGGAGAAGCTGCGTCCGCAGAGTCGTACTGTTTTATCACTCTTATTTCTCGACAACTTTGTCGCAGACAGCGTATAGGAAGGGCCTTACCTAGAAATGGCCAGCTAGCTAACGTTAGCACCGTCTAGTTCCTGGAGTAACATTGACGACTCTTGGTCCTGCTTCTCCTGTCGGATATCCGCGTGAAAACCGTTCGTTTGAATAACTCGTGTGCCAGTATTGTGAAAGACTTTTACACAGGATCTCCAAACATACAACCCGGAAAAGTGTTGAATGCTCTGTAGCTTTGCAGGAAACAGTCGTATTCCAACAGACGATACTTCGTAGCTCTGAGTAATGTAGAAAAACTAGAGCTGTTAACTTTAGCACTAACGTTTTCTCTCCGAAAGACTTTATCTGTCACCAAACCTCAAAGTCGCCGACAGTTAGTCGTCCTATAGCATTTTCCTCCATTCATATTTGTCATGTGTCATGTCGGGAAATGGTGCCAGGCTTGGCTATTTATTGTCAGTTTACGTCAGATGACAGCTACATTATAAGCTGTTCACATAGGCTAGCTTTAGTTAACTTCTGGTACATTGCCAGCTCTGAACGCTGACTGCACACTTAAACTGTCCTCCTTCCATGTACAGGATTTCTACAACTGGCCGGATGAATCATTCGAGGAGATGGACAGCACCCTGGCTGTCCAACAGGTGTGTTGAAATTGTGTCCCCCCCACCAATTTTAGACTGAGTGCAAGGTGCTACTGTCCTATCACTTGAATATTTCATTTGAGTATATATGTGGTGACAGTAGAGGTCGTTTAACAAATTAAATGTGACACTGATAGTAATCGAGTGAGTTTATATGTATAGCACAATTAAGAGCAACTTTTGACCAAAGTGCTTCCTGGAGAAATAAGTGGATTAATAAGACTACCTGGATAAAATTATTATACAAAAAACACTGCAAATACAAATGTAAGCCAGTATGTGGTCAGGCATATCCTCATGATAACAAGATGCTAAAGGAAAAGAGGAAGGTCTGGGAAGATCTCATTGTTGGGAGCAGCTGTGATTGGTTTAAAAAAAATCGTGCTGCAGCTAAATGGGTCAGATCTAGTTAAGTTGCTTGTTTTTAATGTTGCTTTAAGCTGCTTTGTTGCTCGTGTGTAGTCTAAATACTTTCAGTAACCTCTGAATTGTGATTTTTTTTTTTGCAGCCCAGATTGAAAGCACAGATGTCAGCAGGCCTTTATTAAGTTTTATATGGTTGGTCTCTGAGCTGAAAGTGACACCAACCAACAGCCCAAACCTCTAAATGATCAAAAATGACTCAATGAAAAGCCACAAATAAATCAATATATAAGAATGTGGCTAATTGATAAGTAGGTTCATATTTTAAATTATAAGTCTATAGCAGGAAAAAAGCAGCTAAAGCTGTAAACTAAATGTTATGGAGTAAATGCTGTGCCCTCTTCAGACTCACCCCTGCACCCTGCAGGTATTGCTGTTAGAAAGAGGGACAGGCTGCTTTCAGCCTGCAGAAAAGATTAAAAGAAATGTGCCAAATTTTAAGATCTAGCAGTTTACCTGCATGCAGACAGCATTCATTTTAGCTTCTGGTGGTGGATTGGAGCAGCTAAAAAAAACAGCACTTTTGTTCACATTTAAATTATCTTAATATATAGTTTAATGAAGTTTAATGACTTTATCTGTGTTTTAATGTGAAAATACGGGCTAAGAAAAATTTTCTTTTTTTGAGACAGGAAGTCACATTTAGCTGATGTAGAATCAACATGTGTCCAGATTCAGTTTACAAACTCACCTTCCGCTGCTTATGTTGCCTTCATCGTTGTGTGTGTGTGTGTGTGTGTGTGTTTATTTTAAATCCAGACACTCTGATAGCAGAATAAGTATAGCTCAAGTGATCTATTCAGTAGGATGAATGAACACGTTCAGTATTCTGGGCAAATGAAAGTGATGAAGATCAGACTGTAGACTGAGTGAGAGTCTGTATTAACATGTGTTTGTGTCTGTTTCAGTACATTCAGCAGAACATCCGGTCAGATTGCTCCAATATCGACAAAATCCTGGAACCTCCGGAGGGTCAGGATGAGGGGGTGTGGAAATATGAGCACCTCAGGTAAAAAGGCTTGGGCCACATTTTTTTCATACAGGGACAGAGCTGTATACAAAACGTCCTTTTATGTGCTGGTAGTTCCTCCACAGTGTAGCCTGGTTCATAGTTCTTTTCTCAAAGATAGATACTAGTTTTGCTTCTAAAACTTTTGATATCTTGCCCTCTGTATTATTCTAAAGTTGAGTATTATTTTGGCTTTGTGTAGTCAGTCACAGACAATTTTCACTAATTTCTGCAAACAAATAAATAGATGAAATTAAGTTGAAATGAAGCCAACAATTGCAGCCAATAACAAAGAAAAGTGCACATTATTATCCCCGTGGAAAAGATGGATTTACTTCAGAAACAATGAGCGAGATCCACATTGTTTATTAAATCTAAATTCTGAGTTTGAATATGCATTCTGACTTCTTTGATCCACTATAGTCAAAAGAGACTGTTATTTCCATCAGCAGTCTTTTAGGTTTATTAGCATGGAACCTCCCTGCATGAATACATGGAATGAGCACCCCCAGAACACACATCAGTGACAGCAGATATGACACTAATTAAGTCAAACATAAAAGTAGGTTGCAAAGCAGCTTGCAGCATGGCAACGGGAGACAACGAAAGCAGCTTAATTAGTGCCCTATATGAGAGCCAGTTGAACTTAGAACAGTATCAGCTGGCATGGAGATCAGCTGATCTGGGATTTCAGCTGAGCTTGGCTTTTGTGCCCTGCCTGAGCTAATGCCATGCTTGATTTAATCAACTGACTGCTTTATTGGTGATGGCCAAATTAAACCCCAGCAGTCCCATACCCACAAAGGCACAATCTTTCACAATAAGAGCTCACACTTGCTCCTCAAGGACATATTGATGTGTGCTCTGTACAGGCAGTCTCTTTGTTGTATTGAAGGTGCATTAAATATGAACATAAATGTATTTGGCTCTAATGTTTTGATACAAATACTGAAGCTTTGGACATATTGTTCAAATATGAGAAGAAGGTGCAGTGTAGGTGCTCTCTACTTGCTTGCAGCTTCTAGCTTAAATCTAGTGATCAGTGTGACTAAAAGTTGGCTGCAGAAGTTGTTCAGTCTGAGGATATTTTCTTTTAACTTGGCTCTTGTTGGATCCTTTTGTAGGCAGTTCTGCCTGGAGCTCAATGGGCTAGCTGTAAAACTGCAGGTAAGTAAAATGAATCACCATAAGCTTCTTTTTTTTGGGACATTTTCTGATTTGAGGATGCTTTCATCTGAGGAATTTGCCTCAATTCTGTATAGATCTGAAAGATGTCTTAAGCTTTTGTAAGACCTGTCACTTTTTTCCAGAGTGATCATTGACACAAATCATCAGCATGTAGATTTGAGCTCTAAGTAATTTACTACCCTTTGTAAACCAGGATTCTTTTGGGTTTTTTTTGTTTGTTTTTTTAAAATTCTAGTGCAAAAGGGGTCCAAGAATATCAACTAGGTGTTTACTGTAGTAGTGGTTTAGAAGTCCATGTCCATCTGTACTGTCAGTTGCAGTGATATGTCTTTTTACCTGCAGAGCGAGTGCCATCCAGACACCTGCACCCAGATGACGGCCACAGAGCAGTGGATCTTTTTATGTGCCGCCCACAAGACACCCAAAGAGGTGAGTCAACGCTCACTGCTCTCATTCATGTTCTCAAGCAGCTGCTCTCACACTGATGGGTTTTTGCTGCTGCATCCACAGTGCCCTGCCATCGATTACACCAGGCACACGCTGGACGGAGCTGCCTGTCTTCTTAATAGCAACAAATACTTCCCCAGCAGGTCAGTGGTCTTCCTTAAAGCAGCTATAATAAAGTTTGTCATGATAAAACAGTATCAAATCAAAGGTGTATCTCATGAGAAGAATTATCACTTGAGTCTGCAGCTTTGAAGTGACTTTCAGCTCATTGTTTAGCTTGTCAGGTACAACCGGACTGTTTCGTTTCACTCTTAGTACCCAAGGCATAATTTTCAGCAGGCAGCTGATTTCAGTATCGAAGCTCTAAAGAGCATCTTTTGAGCACCAAACTGCAGATGGAAACAGAGCCAGATGTTTCCCCAGGAAAATCTGTGAATTCTGGATGGCCAACAGGTGGAACCCTACGTAACTCTAAATGAATGATAAAGTGGCCAGTCAGGTCTAACATGTCTGGTGGCTACAGTGCAGAAGGGCTGGTGCAGTTTAATTCAAGAGCCTTGAAAATAAATTGCATCTTCATGAAGATAGGTTATAATATTTTGTCTTTGAACTTTACTGATAAAGTGTTGTTTTCTCCAGAGATTTTATTTTTTTTATTTGTCTGTATTCAGCATTGTTTCTGCCTTTTTTCGAAGGCTTTTTTTTAACATTTATTTATTTATTTATATATATAGATAGAGATAGAGATATATAATTTTTTTTTTTACATTTTTATTATTATTTTTTTTAAAGGATTTGTTACATGACTGTTGTTACATTGCATTAGTTTTAGCTAAGTGTACCTAATAAAATTTGTGTTTTACTGTCTGTTTAGTCAAGAAAATATTAAACTGTTAAAATCACTCTCCTCTGGGACACAAGACAGAACAGAGAAGACATCAGTGACAATAGATATGACTAGATTACATCACAGAATGAAAGGTTGGAGCTGGGGTGGTGGTGGTTTGTGAAGTGGCTTGCATATATGGGGCAACTGGGTACAGGCTAAAGCAGCTTAAAATAGAGTACTCTAGATGAGATTTGCTAATTGGATTTGTAGAAGAGTATCGGCTGAGCCATCAGCTACACTATATGAACAAAAGTACTGGGCTACACACTTTACACCTACAGGAGCCGCTCAGCCATGGAAACCCATGCCATGAAGCTCCTTGTGCACAGTTTTTGTGCTGATGATACCAGAGGAGGTTTGGAACTCTGCAGTTACCGAGTCAGCAGAGTGTTGGCAACTTTTATGCACTACACGCCTCAGCACTCAGCGACCCCGCTCTGTAAATTCACATGGTCTGCCACTTCATGGCTGAGTTTCTGTGGTTCCTAAATGCTTTGACTTTGCAATGATACCACTTACAGCTGATTTCAGTATGTCACAGCAGGAAATGCACAGGTGTAACTGATCACATGGAAAAACTACCTTTATCCAGTGTGGCTCTCTGTCAGTGCATGCACTGAATTACCACTGATTTGTGTCTTTCAGGGTGAGCATCAAGGAGTCATCAGTGGCCAAGCTGGGCTCTGTCTGTCGCCGCATCTATAGGATATTCTCTCATGCTTACTTCCATCATCGCCAGATATTTGACAAGTATGAGGTAGGTGTTGGTTACCTTACACTGATGTTCTTCTTCCCATTGCTCTCTGGACAGTGTTCTGAAGGTACATTTATTCTCAAATTCAACTTTGACCATTCCTGTGTTCATTCCTTTCTGTTTTGTAACATTCCTGCTATAGCAACAATAAAAGGTTGTGTTCCTAATTGCTTTACTACACATTTCAGAAACCTAATTTAGAAGAGGCTATAAGGCCTGTTACATTCCTTACACAATTTAATCTGCTGTATTTTTAGTACATTCATTATTGGATTTAACTAAACATGCTCTATGTGAGCTTTATTCATGTAAAGTTTTTTTTTTTGTTGTTTTTTTTTGTTGACAATTTCTGACCGAATTGTAGCCAAACTTAAAAAGCAAGACATTCCCCGTCTCTAACAGTGACTTCACGGAAAGACTTTGGATGAATTTTGTGCAAAAATCCAAAGGACGTGACACTTTATTACTTTATTTTACTGTCAGTTGTCCTGCATAACATTCCTTACCAATCTTAACAGCCTGGTTTGGGTCGGGCCCAGTCAAGGTGTCACTGTGTGGTCTGAACCCAGCATTAGTGACTAAGGAGGCATCTGGATCTGGAGCTACTTTGTGAATCACTAGCAGAACGTAGTGGAGTAGTAGTAGATTTGGAGGACTTAACAGCACTTCCTCTAGCCTCAAGAGGTTTACGGCTCTGATCTGTTTAGTGGCACTGAGTAAGCTGTGGCGGATGTTTGTCAGACTGTTGTAGATGGAAGTCTTATTTTTCTTCCAGCTGACAGTTTGCACTGTACCTTTTACATTTAAAAAAAAAAAAAAAAATCTGATCAGCTGGTGCAAGGTGCAGACTGTAAAAAGATGGACGGAGCTGCCCTGTGTCACACATTGGTTTGCAAAGTTGTGTTTTTGAATCACTGTAATTTACAAAATGAAAATCATGTTGTATTTAGTAAGACTTGCAACTAGCATTTGAGACCATAAACTCAGGGAAGTGTTTACTGAGGTCACAGAGCGAGGGAGCAGAGAGTCATTTTCTCGTAGACTTCTGTCTGGCTTCTTTTTGAACCAGAGGATTCACCCCCTGCTGGCAGCTACTTCTGTTATATACAGTTTCTGGTCAGCCAACATTTCGGGTAGGTGATCCGGCCAGAAGATTGTCAGTTTTATTTTAAGAGTGGAATCCCTATCTACAGTCAGAATCACAATTCTCCCCACGCCCAGTTACAAAACCTGTCACTCTAATTTACAGCCCAACCCACAAATCTGTGCAGCCTGCTTTTATTAATTAACTTAAATTCTGATTGGAAGTGATTATTTGTATCTCTGCCATTCTTTTTTTCTGTTTGACATAAACAGAAAACACCACCGAGGTATGCAGTGTGTCCAGGGAACGTCGTCCTACTTGTCAACCAGTAACCACCAGCCAAGAATGCTTAGTTTATGTGCAGTAGAACATTTGGACAGCACTGTTTATTGTAGAGTTAATTACAGAGAGTTAGATGTTTGTCAAAATGGCTTCAGTGTATCTCTGATGATACATTTCCTCAAATCAAGCTATTTTAATGTAATTTTACCTTTTACCACTTTAAACATGTGAATGCTTAAACTCACAGAAGCATGAAATGAAATTCACAGCATTATCCACTATGAAATAACTGATCTATTATCTATGCAGCTTGCCTGCTTCAAGGAGTTTGCTGTTAAATGACCTGAAACTCTGACTCATTTGTGGGAAATTCGGCAGTGATGGCTGCATGTTTTGTGTACCGTGGCACCAGCAGCTAAGACTCATGGGGATTGTGGTTTATAGATGCTTTTGTATTTAGTTTTTCTCAGAAAGTAGAAGGAACTGTGAAAGTGAAGACAGGACAGCCTCACACTGTCCAACTTACATTTCTTACTACACATTTCCAGCAGTAGTTTGAGTGCAGGCTCTCTCATCATGTTCTGTTTGTGTAACACTGTTTCCAGCCTTTCTCAGAATGCTGTGCACTGATCATGTTAACACACTGAGTGCTGTGAAAGTGACATCGTTGTTGCATGTGCTTGTGTGCAGAATGAAACGTTCCTGTGTCACCGGTTCACACGCTTCGTGATGAAGTACAACCTGATGTCCAAGGACAACCTGATCGTGCCCATCCTGGAGGAGGAGGTGCAGAACACCTCTTCAGCCGGGGAGAGCGAGGCCTAAGAATCAGCTGCTGCTGTCAAAAGGGAGACACATGTAAACACATATTTCCACATTAC
Source organism: Paratilapia polleni (assembly GCA_015106735.1). Lineage (NCBI taxonomy): Eukaryota > Metazoa > Chordata > Actinopteri > Cichliformes > Cichlidae > Paratilapia > Paratilapia polleni. Next base: position 7,876 of record VUQI01025186.1, on the reverse strand, counting down.
AGAGGAGACACATTCATTCTGCATACATACACACAAACACACTACAGTGTATTGAGGCTCCTGTCTAGTAACACTGTCCATGTCCCTCCTCCCCAGTCACCTGTGTCTGTCTCAAAGGAAGTAAGGGTAAAGATAACCACGAGCAGAGTTCAGCCATGCCTGCAGGACACAATATTTTCTCTTTCCACTCTGAGGTTGTGGGTCCAGCCCTGCTCTCACACTATTCCTGCAGGGAAACTCTGTTCCTAACCCCGTATGTTCACATAGGATCCAGCTCGCTCGCGGCTCCGTCGCTGCTTCCAAAAACACTGGAACCGTTTAGTTTTCCAGCTTATGAAAACACATTCATTTAGATGCATTGTGGCTGTACTTGAATATAATGACCCTCTGTGCCTCTTTCGCCATCATCACTCACTCGCCAGTATAGCCCATCTCAGATTTTTCTTCATTATAGTTTGAACAAACATAAAAACACACACATATAGGCACCTGTGATCACATTCTAGATGAGAGCAAAGAACAACTTTAACAGGGTTCTTACTGTGGAAACTTTCTCTGAGGACTTAAATCCTGATGGCGAACTGCAGTCAGATTTTCATCCTCCAAAAGTCCCTGTTTAGGGGGGAAAAACTTCCCAAAAGTACAGGAACTTGATGTGCTGAAGTCCTCAGATAGTTGGACCAATGATGTCCATGAATTTAAAGAGAGGAAGACATGCAGCAGCAGTTTAAGATCCTCAATGAGAAGGTCTACACTTGCAGTAAGCGTTTTGTATTCTTGGCTAATGTTTGCAGGCCTGCAAACTGCTTTGGACCCCTTTTAATTCCATAAAAAGTTCCTAGACACTTTAATGAAACCTTTTATTGTCTAACTTCTAACAACATGTTCATGAATAACAGGAAGTAAGCTGTTCTCACAGGCCTTCATCTGCAGCAGTGACGGAGCCGTGATGCCATGCCGTCTCTTGCTCTGGACATTGCAGGCTAATCTTCCTCAAGTAGCTGGATTTGCAGAAGCCTCTGTAACCATGACGACCTGTATTATTGACGAAGGCCCACACTGACAGCCCTCCTCCCCTTCTCTGTATATAACCCCTCCCCACTCCTCCCGGTTTTAATTCACTGTCATCTTTTCTGTGCTTCACCTTTCTCGTGTCTGCTTCTGTTCTCTTTGCTTGTGTTGCCTACCAGCCTGGTTTGGGGGTGTCCCATGAGATGGATCACTAAATTAGCCTGCTGACTTAATAATGCTATTAAAACACAACGTAGGTGTGCGGCTCGTGTGGTAGTGAACAAAGAAAACCGTAATCTCTTAGCTTCGTACGTGTACTAGCAGTCAGATGTTCTCTCTTTGGCCTCTGAAATGTTTAGGAAGGCTTGTTGGCTAACTCTGATCCTGCTTTGTGACATGTCCCCACTTAATACTGTGTACAGTGTGCCTGATATTCCCATTTCCTGTAGCAGTAAGCCACTTTTTACTGCTTTAAGCAATCATTGAGTAAATGCTCCCAGGAAGGAGAGAATATCAGCCACATTTACGTGTCAGAGCACAACCTTCTTTTACCTGCTCCCTCATTAAGTTATTTTGTGGGAGGAGTCTTATCAATCCAACCCACTTTTTTTTTTGTTTTTTTTTTTTTTTTTAAATGGACTAAAAAATTTTGTTACTGTCGACATTTTCATGATGTCTGTTAATAAAAAAGACCTATTATTCAGATGCTTGTGTGGTCATGTAGTTACTCAGTGATGCAGCTGTTCTGTTTTCCCTTATTTTCTATTTGCCACCAAAAAGACAGGCACCAAAGCACTGGTACCAGCAGGGCTCCACAAAATTGCAGCTGATGCCTGTGTCTATGGGAGGGGCTACACACGATCAGTGATTGACACACACAGCCCAAAGTATCTGTCTGCTAAATTACAACTTCTGCATAGTAATGTAATGGACACTTCCACAGCCTGTCCAAATGTGTGCTGGTTCTCACTGTAACCTCGTTGGTGGAAAAGAGCTATTTAGGTCCTGCTAACTTCACACTCGTCTCTCTGGCAAACAAACCCACATTATCCTTTAAATTGACTCCAGTAATTAAAAATTGATTTGTTTCTTTAATAAAAAATTTAAAAAAGGGTGACTCGCAGCCATGGGAAATACTGAGTGTTTAATACAATTTAAAAGAAAAAAATGACGCCAATGACAAATGAAGAGAAATGTACAACTCTTCAAAGAGGACAAAGCTGGAATGTTAATACTGACATTTAATTAACACCCATTTAATACATGTTCCACTGAAACCAAAACTGGCACCTCATTTTTAAAAATGTTTTTAGGTTAACCTGGAACTTCATCTTGAAAGGGACCTATTCTGCTTTTCCTTATGTTGTCGTTCTGTTCCAATGGTGGAAACAGACATTAAAAAAAGCTAAAGTTACAAATGATGAGCTCAGGGTAAGTACACGTCATCCCTTTTTTCTACTGTTGGATCTAATAATGGTCATCTCAGGCTATGAGCACAGAAGCCCCCGTCCACCTCAAATCTTAAAGGGCCAAATCAGAGCAAAGCTGGTTTAAAGGGAGGGGGAAGGGAGGTAAAAATAGCTTTGTTTAGACAGCACTAATAAGGTAAATAAGGATTACTTTGAACTGCGAATCATGCAGAGCTACTCTGCACTGCAAGATGGTGCTGAAAATGAACAGAACAGGTCCACTTGAAAAATCATTCCTGACATATATGGCCAGCATATAACTGAGCATAACAAACCTTGCTTTGGCAGCTTTTAAGTGTCCCATTTGTGTCCTATTAAACTTATATCAAACTGTAATTTCCCTTTATGTAATCCCAGCACAAACCATGGTTTAGTTAGGAATCGCCATGGGCCAAAAAAGAAAAGCTGAAAACTCCCTTTTACAAGTACAGTTTTCAGGGTCTTTTCTTTCTAAATTTGAAACTTTTCATAGAACAATGCACCCCGTTATTAATTCAAACATCTGTGTGTGGCATTTACCTCGTTATTCACCACACGCTTGGAAGCATGTGCACCCCAACCTGCATTACCCCATATGGCCAGCAGGAGATATGATTGCTTCTATTTCCAAGTTCAGCTTTATAAATATGTACTTGTACATGGTTTTCTGCTTAAATTATACTTAAATGAGATCCAATTTAATCTCAAGTCCTTCTTATAAATGAGGCCCTTGCAAATACAATAACATCTAAGATATATACAACAGCATTAAAGGAGCACTCCACCCATCTGGGATGTTTGTAACACTGTCTTCAGCAGATAGAGCTCACCATCACATCATGAGGCTTTTGAATTGTTTGGAAAGCAGCAGGGACATTAGCAGTACCTTTGAAGTGACAGAGGAAAAGAATACTTTGAAACATGATGAGCTGTAACCATTCCCAGAATGAGAGCTATAAAATAAAACTGTGCAACATCTCAGAAACATGGTTATCTGTCCAAATGTACTATTTCAGGCACCTGTACCAGTGCGATAAATATCTGAGTTACCTCAGAGTCAGTACAGAGGAGCAGTGAAGTACATGTAGTTTAACTACATATTTGTATGGTGACTCAAGTAATTCAATTACTTTTTGCCAGTTTTTGTGTAGTTAACTACTGAAACTACAAACACTTATGAAAAATGAAAACGTATGTGGCTACAGTTTTGAATGTTTTGTAAATTAAGCTTGAATAAATCAGGCATCCAATAGTCTTTGCTGAAAAAAGAGCCTTTGCTTCAATAGTAAAAAATTTAGTGGAGTGCTAAAATCAAAATCAGATAAATGTATTCCAAGAAATGTGAAATGTGTTTCAGCCATAGACATTGTAAAAGATGGACGTAGCCACCGTGACATCACCCACGGGATTATAAAACCTTGTGGTGAGCATTCCCACCATCACCCTCTTGGTGTTTTGAAACCGGATGTGATGAGCGAGCGGTGGATCTGACTGTGAAACTGCACACCAATGAGCCTATCCTGTATAACCCTCTTTTCTGACACTCAGAATGGCAAAATATTTACAAAATGGACTCAATATTTTATTCAGTATGACCCAAAACGAGTGACTGAGCCCATAAAACTCAAAGTGTTTACCAGGAACATTTACAGAGATCCCGGTAGAGGGCTGTTTTCTCAGACTTCTACAGGACTGTAAGTCTTTTTGCAACCACAGGTGTCGCCCCCTGGTGGACTTTAAAAAGAATGCAGATTTAAGGCACTTCCACATTGGCTTCACTTTTCATACACACCAACATCCTTCACTCACCTCACGTCACATACCAAACACATCCTCCCAATTCCCATTTAAACTCCAAATTTCCCACCTCTCCCTTTCACATGTCAGTGCTGCTGCCCTGCATCACTGCCTGCCGTTTCAAGCCCTCCACCACCCCCAGCATCCTCCTCAAGGCTCCTCCAGGAGATTTCTATGTGTAGCATGCCTGCAAAGAGTGAAGAACTTGGAGTTTAGATGCCAAACTCTAACTGTATTCTGCTGCTGCTTTTCTGACTGAAATTCAATTCTATACACAGTGGCAGAATGCGGGCGGCTCAGACCTGAAACCAATTATTTTGGAACCAATCAAACTTCTTGTCCCAAAATTCTTTTCACAGGGACCAGTCACTGATTGAGGCCCTATCATTGATGACATAAAACGTCATATATGAAGGGCTCTGATCATCCTTGATGCACTGACCACACACTGGCCACAAAGGATGATGCCAGACATGATGAGCAGGTACATCTATCGTCTGCAGCGTGAGAAAGCCACAAATTTTAAAAAGCATTTCAAGCTAAGGTTACCATGTGGAGTCATGGTGAAGTGTGTACATCCTAAATATTTCTCTCTGGGGTTTCTTTCAAGGGAAACACGTGAGTCATTTGTCCTTGTTGTTGAAGTCTGTAATGTGCTACATTTTTACATATTCTGGAATACATTTATTACTGACTGCTGACTGTTAAAATATTTTGGGGGGGGGTTTACGTAAGACCTGTGAACAAGTGGGCCCTTTTGCATGGATAGTTTGAACTGCTTTTATTAAGTAGCTTTATTTAAGTAAACTTGATTTCTTCCCCTGGAGTAGTTTTGCTGTAGTTCCACTACTTCAGGTGTAAAGTAATTTGTAGTTTCCCCCAACACTGCAAAGGTAAAGGTGATAAAAAGGTGCTTTGATATTTCTGAGCTGTGAAGGAGCATAAACGAAGACTGTAAGAAGAAAGCGGAGCCCCCCTCCCTCATGTTCTCACCATAACATTTCCATATCCTGTGCTTTATGACACTGGAACAATCACCCGTGAGCACCTGATCAGTAAATGAACTGTAAATGTGTGTACATGGATGCACATCTAAATCCAACCTTATTCTCATTATGGCTTCATTAAAAAACATTTTAAAAGTGCAGAGTTCTTCTACATTAAAGTCTCTGTTAAAAGAAAGGAAACTCGTCAGATGGTGAATAGTCTGAACCTTCCATAGTTCATGTCTCTTTGCTCGAGTCTTTCCACCTGCTTACATACAGGTGACCTCGGCTTTCCCCTCCTCTTGCTCAAAGCCACCTTCCTCCATGTGGGACAGGGAGGTGGGGTACCCCCCTCCGAACACCGGGAAGCCCCCGATGCCTCCTGCAGCTGGAGAGAGGTCGTCTGGAGGGACAGGGCTGCTGACCGCCCGACTCACAGAGCGACTGGACACGTCGCTGTGAGCCGTCAGAGACTGGAGACAAAGGGGGACACAAAGGTGGAAGAAGAACCAGTGAAAACTATCCAGACCATGAAATGACACACATGGCGCTATGTTTTTTCTATCTACGATTCTTCAAACTACACACAGTTTGTCTTGGTGACAGCTCTGCAGACCACTGTAACAAGTAAAGCAGCTTCATGAAGTCCACATCCTGGGGTGGTTTCCAGGTAACAGGTGAGCCTAATGGGTGAGTTAACCCAGAGAATATTTTTCCCCTTCTTAATGAGAAGACTTAAGAAAGAAGAAGACGACTTCACCTGCAGTGAAGTCAAAGTCCTTCTTATTATCTCTGGTGAGGAGCAGTTTTGACTTTGGCCACCGGGGGGCAGTGTAGCCACACACAGCATATTCCTGCATATCCAAACAGATTCATTTTTCATTCATCTTCATCACCGGGTGATGCTGACAATCAAACCCACACTTTTTTCACCAAATACTGCTGCTGGTCTCCAGTCACAACATTTACACTGAGGAGCATCTGAATTTATTGAATTAAAATATGGACATATTTATACAGATTCTTTATGTACTATAATACCTTGTACGTTAATGCTTATGTTTTTGTTTATAATAAACAATTTTACAGGTCGTACTTCTAGTATAGAAGATCTGTCTTTGGTCCCCGTTTCCTGTTACTGATTATTTATTCTTCACACTCAGATAATACTACTTTGGCTTCTGTTAAGGCATATTTCAGAAGTCTTTCATCTCAGCTTTGTTACACATCTACTTCATTGTTTCTCTGACTTTGGAGATATGTAATCAGTGGTGTTTGTCAGCTTGATTACACAAAAACTCCCAAGCTTAATTTCAGGAAACTTGGTTGAGAGGTGGATCCAGATCAACGCCGGGGTGGATCCAGATCTTTAAAACTGCCTTGCCTGCTTTGCTTGCTTGTTTGCTGTTCGTTTTCTTTCTTTCAGACTTGTATCTTAAGGGGCGTCCACACAGGAAGTGAATGGCTCGAATGATTCGTTGAATATCGCTTTGTCACAGATGGTCGGTCTCTAGCAAACATTCCAGGCTGTGGTTGCCTAGGTAACCCTCTAATGGATTTATCACCCTGTCACATGTCAATCAGCGGTATCCTTCACTCTCACTTGTAGTCGCTTCAATCGCTTGCTTTGAAGTTGAGAAAAGTTTAGCTCAGGACCTGCCCACGTCGTGTCGCCAGCAGTTATTTCACCCCTTCTCACTGGGCTTTGCTGAATGTCACTGACTTTCTTTGGTCTCTGGTCACCACACTGCTGCAAATTCCTGTGTGGACGCCCCTTTACTCTCATACCTGATGACCATTCTCGCCATTCTTCTTTATTTTGTATTATTATTGTAAGTTCTGAGAAATTCTGCTTTGATTAATATTTTGAATTTTGTGGAAAAATATTAAAAAAAAACCCCCAATCATTCATTTTGACAAAACTGATTGATTACTGAATGTTGGCATGGGTAAGGAAATTGTTAAATTTGCATCCCCGCTGGCCTTCTTACATTCACTTAAAACCTGCAGGAACTGATTTGGCTACACTACAACACAGACATCATTAAGTGTAGTAATTTTGTGTTTTGGTTCTCCACCTGCTCCTGAGTGAGTTATATGGCTCTGGAAGCTGCTAAACATTCCACTACAGTGCCTTGTGAAAGTATTCATACATAATTGAACATTTCCACATTTTGTCACATTACAACCACAAACTTAAATGTATTTTATTGGGATTTTATGTGACAAATAAAAATCTGAAAAGTGTGGCATGCATTACTATTCAGCCCCCTTTACTCTGATACCTCTAAATAAAATCCAGTGCAACCAACTGACTTCACAAGTCACCTAATTAGTAAATAGAGTCCACCTGTGTGTACTTTAATCTCAGTATAAATACAGCTGTTCTGTGAAGGCCTCAGAGGTTTGTTAGAGAACATTAGTGAACAAACAGCATCATGAAGACCAAGGAACACACCAGACAGGTCAGGGATAAAGTTGTGGAGAAGTTTAAAGCAGAGTTAGGTTATAAAAACAGCATTAATCAGAGAAGCAGCCAAGAGGCCCATGGTAACTCTGGAGGAGCTGCAGAGAGCCACAGCTCAGGTGGGAGAATCTGTCCACAGGACAACTATTAGTCATGCACTCCACAGC